>CAJHZI010000498.1:1390000-1637500 GCA_905160935.1 Enchytraeus crypticus | reverse complement strand
ATGTGAAATGTGAGACAGAAATATGCAGTATGATTGCACAAGCAAAAGCGGCCTTTGGTATTAGAAAAGAACTATTAACAAAAAGTCTAAAGAAAGACACAAAGGTAAAGATAGTGAAAACTTTGGTTTGGACCATGCTATTGTATGGGTGTGAAACATGGACCTTAAGGAAGGAAGATATTAGGAAACTGGAGGCATTGGAAATGTGGATTTGGAGAAGAATGGAGAGGATTAGCTGGACCCAAAAGGTTACAAATGAGGAAGTCCTGGAGAGAGTTGTCACAGATAGACAGTTGATAAATGTATTAAGAAATAGGAAGAAGAGATGGATAGAACACATTCTAAGGGGGGAAGGTCTATTAAAAGAGGTTATAGAAATTAGAATGGAAGGAAAAAGAGGCAGGGGCAGGCCGAGATTAGGTATGTTAGATAATTTAAAGACCAACTCACATGTGGAAATGAAGAGGAAGTCGGAAGACAGAGAAGAGTGGAGGCGTTATGTACCATGGACCTGCCAGTAGGCAGTGCACTAATATATATATATATATATATATATATATATATATATATACATATATATATATATATATATATATATATATGTATATATAATTATATTAAAATTTATTACGGAAACCATATTAGGAATTTAATGTTCATTTCACTACCGAAAAATAATGTCGAACGTTAAAATCACAGAGTTACATTTTATATAAATACTTTTTTAAGTTAGCTCTGAAGGCCTATGTGTTTATTTTTAAGATATTGTTGTAGTTGAAGACAAAGCAAGGATTTAGCATTGACATGGACATACAATCTGGTATATATCCGTAATTTTGTCTGCTGGCGTACTGTAATTGAGTTGAAGAACAGAGCGAAGATAGTACTGTTTCTGCTGATGCAATGTGATTTTAATTTGAGATTTATGAATTTTTAAAAAAATTAAATTATCCTGAGCAACTTATAGCCATAGGAGTGCGAGTTTAACTTACTAATAAAGTTTAAGGAAATTAAAGTGATTCTCTCTTAGTGCCCTGCCTGCTCGCAGGTCCTTGGTACATAACGCTTCCACTCTTCTCTTTCTTCCATTTTCCTCTTCATGTCCACATATGAGTGGATCTGTAAATCATCTAATATCGAAAATCATCTAATCTCGGTCTGCCTCTGCTTCACGTTCCTTCCATTCTACCTTCAATAATATCTTTTAGTAAATTTTCCTCCCGTAGAATGTGTCCTATCCAATTTTTTTCAATTTCTTATTGCATTTTTGAACAATCTATCTGTACCAAACCTCTTGGATCATTTGTAACGTTTTGGGTCTAGCTAATGTTTTCCTGTCTTCACAATATCCACATTTGCAGCGCTTTTATTTTCCTGACTTCTTCCTTTGTTATGTATTTCTTTATATGTCTTTTATATATCTAAAAGTCATTCTTTTAAAAATAGTTTTCATCATCTATGATAGTTCTGGTATCTATTAAATAACACAAAAGAGTATGCTATTTGAATTATGCTGATCAGTACTTTACAATTAGGCATAAGATTCTGAAACGATTTGTTGAATCAGAAAAATTATGATTGAACTAAATTTATTTTAATATTTTCTGTTAGAAATTTGCGAATGTTTATAGTGAATTTGTAGTACAATATTTCTTAGATAATTAATTATCTTTTATTCTGAAGAAATTAGTCTGAATAATTTGTAACCACTAATCTAATATTTATTAAATTATTATTCTAAACGGTTTAGAATTATATAAACTTGTTAATTCGTTTATAAAGGACAGTTACGGAGGAAACGGTGCACCGATGCGACGTGCTAGATCACTCACTGGGCTCAATTACTCTGACTGTGACTGCGTTTCTGGAGGGTATGACGTTTTTGGGTTCTTGTTTGCTAATGCTTAATATGCTGAAATCTTAAGCAAATTAAATTGTTGTCTTGGACTGTAAAAAATGCAAAATTTCATTTTATATTTACTAAATTACTTAATGTACAACTAAATACGAAAACACAAGCAAAGCGAAATAATACAACAAAATCTTATACAACAAAATTCTAACTTACCATTAAAAACTAAGGTAAGCTTTACAAATGCACATTCAAGAGTAACTATATAGCAATAAAATACAAGGTACACTACTACACTTACGATATTGAGTCACTTCTATTGTACTCTATTTGAACTGTAGTTTATTTTATCAGTTTGTAATTTATTTGTATATTCTCTCTCTCTCTCTCTCTCTCTCTCTCTGTCTCTCTCTCTCTCTCTCTCTCCCTCTATATATATATATATATATATATATATATATATATATATATACAGTTTGTATATTCAGAACTCTTCACAAGTCCCATTACGGAGGGTATGATCGACCCACTATTGCTTCGATGCGCAAATCGCAGAACTTTCTGCCCCTGCCTCCACTCCGACAACACTTGGATGAGCTCTATATAACTGACGACGGCTACAGAGTTACTGGTATTGGAGACAGGGACAGCCATACTCCTTTCTATGTGAGAAAGGTTTTAGCGGTTTAATTATATGCTTCTGAATATATATATATATATATATATATATATATATATATATATAATTAGATATAAAAATTACTAATCTGAAGTCAAGACTTTACGTTTTTTAGGTACTCTAGCAATAGCCATTCCGTGCTTCTATGAAATTCTTTAAATCCTGTAAAATTCGCATTTGATAATTATAAGTTCTTTTCTGTATTTGTCGTATTTTGAATAGTCTATCGACATCTTGATAGAATATACAAAATACAACATGTACAGTGCAAACTTAATTCACGGTTTACTTAGATATATAGAAGTAGGCCCTATATGTATTTTATACATTCCATCGAAATATATACATAGCTTAAAAGAATGATGTTTGACAATAATATGCATTTTTCTAGGATCTAGATATTAATTCATATTTTAACTTTTTAAATTTATATGATTGATTTATCTGATCAACAACAATTCATATTCGGATAGGCATTGTGTTTCAACCAACATTTATGTGCTAATCATTAGAAACAAAATTATTGGCTAAGTTTTATCAATATTAGAAATCTCTTTAGTATATTTACTAAAGTATTGTAGCTCTAATTCTTTTCAAAATTGCAGTGTATTTAAGTTTTTATAAAAACAATTAAAATTTACATATCTTAATTTAAAGTAGAATATATTATAATATTGTTACCATGCGTATTGTAATATCTCATCTGACCATATTTCTTGAAGGTCGGAGATGATTACGAAGGCAGGCTTCTTGCACCATCTAGACGACGATTATGGACAGCCGGACGCGCTGGATGTATGATGTTTAAGTATATCTAATTATAAATTAATTATTTTTAGCTTATTATGAAGTTATTTCTTTAAATAAATGAGTTTTTAAAATCGCTTCATTTAGTTATTGTGCGGATTTTCTTTCACCTGAAAATTACGTATATTTGATATATTTATATACGTATTATTGTAAAGTATGTAACCTAAAAGTTAAAGCTCAGATTATGAAGTATGACCTGTGTCATTTAGTTCAATCGTCGAGAGAAATTTAACAAATTGTGTTTTAAAACGGTCAGCAAAGTTTGGCATCACTTCCTTATCTCAAAGATAAGAAACGATTCATGAGCGGCATTGCAAAAATTAAAATAGTAAATGTAAAATTAAATTGAGTAAAAGTCTAGTAAAAGTAAAGTTAAAATATTCTATGCAACTAGGGGAAGGAGCCAGGGGAGCTACAGACTTTGACTACTACGACTACATCGATAGGTCCAGGGAGCCTGGAAATTATAACTACTACAAATACTACAGTTCTAATCCACTTTATCAGGTAAGAAGTCTTAACTCTAGCTAGACTATTCATTGTGCTATATATGTAAAAGACTAAGTCTAATAACATCTGCTTCCATACTACAGGAATACTGTCAGAGACAATTGGGTCTAAATTTGAATATATAACTTTCTGATTTAAAATTTTTTTTTTGCTAGATACCTAGCCATCCGACTTACTTGGCAACAGTACGCCTACATTCTTGCTTTAAAATGCAAACTATACTGTGCTATAATATTGTTGTATGAAGTGCCCACACTGTCTAACTTCATTTAATGCACTATTTTTTTATTGGTTAGATGAGTATACAATTAGTTATACATATATTTCGCTGTAGAGCTAAGTTTAACGTCTGTTCCCATATAGCAACATATACTCTCAGAGATGAGAGTTAAGAGGTATGTTAGATGATCTTAAAGACCCACTCATATGTGGAAATGAAGATAAAGGCGGAAGACAGAGAAGAGTGGAGGCGTTATATACCATGGACCTACCAGTAGGCAGTGCACTAAGAGAGAGAGAGAGAGACTCAGAGACGATCCGGCTGTAATTCGAACCGATGGCATCCTGCTTCTCAAGCAAACTTGCTATCCACTCGGTCAACCTACCAGTATAAAACCAATGTATCCAGTCAGTGCTAAATAAAAATATTGACTGGAAGATTTCATATTAGTTGAAGTTTATGGAACTTCAATGACGCACGACTCAATGCAAAAATTAGTCACATTGCTCAGTGATTTATTGTAGATATCTAACGGAAAAATGCGTCTGTGCATCAGATCAAAAATGCTCTTATGTATTCCCCGGTTAAGCGAGTAAAATTTAACGTTTGTTACGTATTTCAAGAATGTTGTCTGAACGGTACAGATAATTCGATTATTTATGATTTTCCTCTGATTTTTGTCAAAATTGGAAAGATGATCCTTCGATAGTCGAAGGATACCCAGTACCGCTTTACGTTTCGCACTTGTTGTAGATGCAGTGTATGTGGCATTAGAGGCTCTTAGTCTTAGTGGACAACAGTATCACTCTAATTGTGTTGTTGTTGGTATTGTTGTATGTACCAATTCAATTGAGATTTAATGTCTGGTTCCTAGGGCAATGTAGATGTTTGAGGTGATATGAATAACCTCTTTCTCAATTTTTCCTTATGGTTCTTTCATCTTTTAAATTTTATTTAAGTTTTCCATTTAGCAGTGCTATGATTTTGTGCAGGGAAAGTCTTTAAGTCGAGGACCATTCAGTGGATACAGTCAAAAAAACTGGAATAAAGGTAACTAAAACTATTTACAATGTTAGTAAGTGACCATTCCGATAGGTTTGTAGAAATAAACTTATTTTTGTGTTTCCCCAAATTGCATGTCGTCCAAATTCACTTCCTACTCATTTTCTGTTTGTCATTTACTCCATCGGGCATTCTCTCTCCCAGCAAGTTTATCAAATCTCGGAGGTTTTATCTTCCCGTAATATTTTCTTTAGGTTTGACCAAATACCTTTCTTGAACTTTGAAAATGGTTTTTATTGAATCCCTCAATTATTGCTTATTTGCTTCTTTCGATGCTATTTCGCAATGATTCTAATACACCGCAGGCATTAATTATAATTATTAACTAGAATTAACATACTTTCATTACTACATATTGCATTACCAACACGATCTGTTAAAATAAATACGATTAGTATGTTTTGAGGTCGGACAAAGCATAACTGCTGCAGACACTAGGTTTATAAGAAGGTAGACCCTGAACAAAATCTCCAATCAGGCCACGACCAAGACGTAAGATTTCGTTTCTGGGAGTTTTCTCAGAGCCAAAACGAAATCCTTGCCCTGAGGTCTTTAATCACAACTAAATTCGTTTACTCTAATTTTTAATATTTTGACTAGTCAACAAAGTTCGTCTCAAATTCAGTCTGAAGGTAGTCGTTAAGTTAAGCTTAATTCTCTATTTAATATGCTAAACCTTTGTGACATCAATCATTCAAAAATATTACAACATTGTTTATCTAATTTCGCCTGTACTTCAGAGGCTGACATCAAGCTATTTTCTTCCTTTGTCATGTTAATTTTAATGAAACATAGAAGCATGATGTAATAGAAACACAATTATTTAATTAAAACTGTATAATTTATAAGCGGCTCAAAGACTTATTGTTTGTTAAGCCGTTAAACAGATTAAGAACACGATAAATATAATGCGAAAAATTTGACTGAGATTTTTCAGAAAATGATCTAATGATGATATGAAATCTGTCAAGTGCAGATTTTACAACAATACGGATATTTTGCTAAAAGACTAAACGCAGTGGTTATCATTTTAAAAGTACCTTCATACAATTAATTTTAATAGGTAAAACATATTGTCGCATTGAAATTGTCACATTTTGTTAAGTAGGCCTACGTGAATTTCTGAAGTATTAAATTTGAAAGCGTCTATTTTGCGATGTCTTATCCTCCTTCAAAGTAAAGGCCCGTACCTTAAATTCTGCGACTGATCTTGCAGGACTAACGCCAGTGAAAATCTAACATAAAACGTAGTCTTAATAACAGTGATACTGAAAGCATCGTAGGCCTAATTGTATCGATTAAATTGGAATTTGGGCTTAGGTTTCAATTTCCAATTATCTCATCTACCCGTTTTTTGTCCGGGTTACTGGAGCATAGACCAACCGTAGACTGCAAGTGTCGTAAAAGGCAACAAAGCAATAACATCCAAACAAACATCAGAAATGGAAATCTGTTGGTGAGCGCCTAGATGATGAAGATGATGATGATGATGACGACAACAACGACGACGATGATGATCGTAGCTTCATCTAACTATTGACTATTTTAATCGGGTCTTATACAGAAGTGGATTACGGAAGAGACGGATCATACGGAGGGATAAGGACTTCCGGTCCAGGACGCTATCAGTCCAGCTACGAGTCAGGATACAACTACAGTCATCCTCCAGGTCCTGCGGGTTACACGGGTGGATACGATTATAATCGAGGCTATGGAACGAACTATGAAAAACAGGTAAATCTTATCAAATAAACTTTACTAAATCCGATTATGTATGAAAAAAGTACCTTAAGTTAATTTTCCTAAATCAATGTATTCAATATAAATTACATATTGTGTTGTATTATTCCCGTATATCTTATATTGTATATATTTTAATCTCGACCCCAAGTTAAGAGGATTTCAAGAGAATTTTTGAATCTGGTAACAATTTCATTTCTAAATATGATCTAATGATGATCATTAAATCTATGAGGGGCTTAGCCCCCTGTACTGTGAGGAAATGGAGGAATATAAATTTAGTAAAGAATTTGAATAATACCATTAGGCGATAACTTATCAGCTATACTTTATCAAATTTGCCATGACATACTTCAGCTTGTGATCACTTATTCTCTGGTAATGGATGAAATCTGTGGCATGTTGAATTAAAATTTCATATTAAAATGACTTTTGTTGGAAATTATTTTATTCTGTTTTACGCAGTCGTACGCTTGGTAGTGATGGGAACGAAAAGAGGATATTTAACACTAGCATGTATATGCGACATAACAGGGGTTCATGTTGACCCCTCTGTAGATCTGACTCTTCTGACCGTCTTAAGGTCTCGTGTGTGCGGCGTCCAGTAGTATTCTCATATCAAGTAGTAGATATAGAATCTCTAAATATTATTTATTGCTGTTGCTGAATTTAAATTTCCGCAGTATATGCATAACAGATCTATAGATTTATGCGAAGGTTTTTGTTAGTGTTCTAGAATATTGAATGGATTATGGATTACTAAATTAATTTTATTTAATGAAATATGCTTTTATTTTCGTAGTTTTCGTTTATTGATATTTGCACAATATTTAGCTAATTGTTTCTTATGGGTTTTAATAATCCTTACATGGCCTCTGAATTTTTAAAATTATAGATGAGGCATTGACATTAACGTTTAATTTTTGTATAAAGATTACATTTTGCGCATTTTACATGTATAGCCTATATTTAAAGCGTGCTAATAATGTTTGTTACATTACTGTTTATTGGGTGTGTGTGATGCAATATAGATATTCTCGTAGGAAATAACCATACTCTCTTGTGGCAAATTCAACATTTCCAATGATCTGACACGGGTTTTTATATTGCCCGTTTATTTATTTTTTAAGATACTTAGAATGCTCAATTTTGATAAGTTTTTTATTACCGTTTTATTAATTATAGATATGTTTCTATTGCTCTTTATTACTTTTAGTGTAATGTTTGTACTCTATTGTTAGTAAAAATATTACATATGGAATTTTTACAATCTTCGCTAAGAAATTAGCCTAAATTTTGCTAGTGCCTTAATTATTATAGCAACATTCTCGGTTTATCTTACTTATTTGTAATTACGTAATTGAACTAATGAACGTTAAACTAACTAATGACTAATAAATTTCTGCAATCGTGTAGTGTGAGTTAAAATTAGTGGATATCAAACCTAATATAAGAATTTGAAATCAACGTCTTTTTGCCAGACATATAGTGAGCTTTCAGAACATATTTTAATGTAGCCCAATGTCAGTATTTGTATTTGTAATTGCATTTTAGTATCTATCATATTCACCTTGTAATGTTTTAACTTGCTTTAGAGCTGCTGTGCTTGCATTACGTGCTAGGTGATTTTAGCGTAGCAATATTGATCACTGTTTTATACCAAGGTCTCTTACTTTAGGCGCTGAAAAGTTAAGTAATTATAGGAGATTAACCATATGGACGGATCTAATCAGAAATTAAGATTAAACTCCGTAGGTGTAAATTCAGTAATCAATGTAAGTCTCAATTACAACAATTAGAAACAAATTACTCATAATTTGTTCAGGCTACGAAAGCTCGTTTTCTGGCGCTGACAAACGGTCAATGTTTGTCATTGAGAAGATCACGTGAAAACAGTTGTTCAGATAAGAATAGAAGAATAACAATGGGATAGCTACCCACTATACTTACATGCTAACAATAGTAATGTGCCAGAGTGCGCATGCGCGTGCACCTGGGGCGAGATATCGGAGAAAGTGGGGCGGGGCCAGACTAAGTCTTTTAAATGTTAAAATTTACCCCTTATCTTCTTTTATTTGATCTTCGGCTCGTTCTTGTACTGAAGTAATACATGAATATAACAGTAATTTTCTTTTTCACTCTACCGAGCAGATAGCAACTCTGATATTGAGAGATATGTGTACGGTCAATGTTTATTTGTAGATATTACATATAAATGGAGCAGTTTTAATTTGGCCTGCGGTATAAACCTTTGGAAAACAATTCTTTTTACAGGCGATACTTGCGGTATACAGAACAATTTGAAACTAAGATCAGGTTTCTACTTTCTACCCAGTCCGACACTTATAATTACCGATAAGTTTACTGGCTATATTTTGTAGAAACAAACAAAAACAATTGTAATGTTAACAGACCTCTCTATGTTAAAGTTGAGATTTATATATATATATATATATATATATATATATATATATATATATATATATATATATATATATATTTATATATAATATACATGTAGCCTATATATATATATATATATATATATATTTATATTTATATATATATATATATTTGTAATATTGTACAAAACAATCATAGACAACAGAAATTGTAAGCGATAATACAAATGATTTGGTACAGATTCAAATTTCTAGATGTAGAGAAAATCAGTGAATACAAAAGGAAACGTTATATTCCTTAGATCTCAGATCGTCAGGCAGTGAGGTTTACTCATAGCCAAAAATCTATGTCGAGATTTCCAGTCAAAAATTATCGATTCCCTTGCATACTGTCTCCATGAAATAACCCATAATAAAACTTCGAGGCAAACAATCCATGCTCACTCCATTCGAAATGTCGCAAATTTTCACAAGCGAAATAACAATGCGTTCAGATTAGTGGATACATCTTATATCATCTTCTTATTACACACTAAATGAACGGGACGTCCTTCACAAGAGACGAGGATATTAAGCACCTGCCATTTGAATACTCATTTCTTGGTTGTTCTTTGGTCCTAAATCGTTGTTTTAGACTTTCCTCAAACGAGGCTTCGCTTGTGTAGTCGCAGACAACGACGCTGATAACCTCCGGCATATAATTTTGTTAGAAACTCTCCTGACATTACTTTCGGATGAGAAACCGGGGTGATATTGATCTTAGTACAGCGTTTAAATTATGAATTAAATCTCCCCCCTCTCTTCTCTCTCTCTCTCTTATTCTCTCCCTCTTTCTCTCTCTCCCTTTCTTTCTGTCCACATTTATGTTAAAGGGGGCGGTTCAATGCACATTATTATACCACTGACTGCTTTTGCACTCCGAAAAGAGCATTCTATCGATGAACAGTGGTTATGCCCAATCCGAAAGTTACATAGCTTGAGAAAATATTTTGAGGGTTTTCCCATGGCTGCATTAGTTTTTGCTTCAATACCCATATAGCTGATTATATCTCTTTACACGGAAGGTGTTAAGCTCCAGACCAGAATTCTAACTCAGTATTACAATTCACAAAGAATGGCATGCTATATTCTCCCTACATGCGTTTTAGAATGTTAAATTGCACCTACAAACGAGACATTTAACCTCTTTCGACAGTCGTTTTTAATTGCAAAAAATGTAAACACTGGTATGGTCGATCCATTATTATTAAAACCAACCCTTGCATTTTGACACATTATTAAATTTGTTTTTATGATATAGTAAAATTAAATGAAACCTTCTCTCTCTCTCAATCTCTGGTCCTCAGACTTTTAGTTTTCTATAAATAGACTCACGTGACAATTAATGCTTAAAATGTTGCAGTCGGTGGATCCAGTTTTCTGCAGTTATTTGCGGCCGAACTTTTTATGAGACCCATGAACGCTCTGATTGTGAGAATCTATTTAAGTATCGCTCTCTTCATTTTTAAATCGAGCTCAGTTAAATAATAATTAGACACGGTAAAAATAAAATATTCTTATTCATAATGGTCAGTAACACCTGCAAGGTTATTTCTTATTTAATATATATAATGCAAATCCTGAAGGTGAAACTGCTGTTTAGCGAAATTAATGTTTATTGGTTTCTCTGCTATTAATTTTGAAAGGCTAAAGCATGTTTAGCTTCAGTTTCATCTAAAAAAAAATAGTATCAGAGACGAGAGAGACTTGAATTTGAAGTCAGTGTGTATCGTCAAATCCACGTTATGAATAATACTAATGCTAATGCTAATGCTAATGCTAATGCTAATACTAATGCTAATGCTAATGCTAATGCTAATGCTAATACTAATGCTAATGCTAATGCTAATGCTAATACAATATGGTTTTGCTGCAGATTCTGCTGCAGAATCTGCTGCTAATAGGAAAACTCTGAACTTTGCAAATCTCTTGCAACTACATTTCTATGCCTATTTCTTTGAGAGTTGTCGCATCAGACTTTATAAACGAATTAGGCAGGATTTGATTGTAATTTAGATAGATCCATTCAGGGAATTTATAATAGTATATAAACAATGGAATCTGATTCTATTAATTCGGGGATTTGCACTAATTTCTGGTCCATTTAATACGCTATATCATTGTCTGACCGATTTCTATCAATTAGTCTCAGTTATGGTCTAACAGTTTCATGATCTACCACTGGTATGTTGGTATGCATATAATGTAATTAAAGTTAATCATTTAGAAAATTCGTCGATTCTTCAGCGTGGTGTCAATAACTGATTTTAATACAATATCACTGCGTAGAATCGAATTCCGATAAACTGCAAGCTTTTATAAAACTTTTCAATACAAATCATGACAGTACTCCGTTATACTGCGGCCTAGATATAATTTTGTCCTATACATTCGATGCTGACGTATTTTAAGAGCGTACTAATCGTACTAAGGTATATTTGATAATAGAATGGAAACTACTATAAGAGTTATATGCCATGGACCTGCCGTTAGGCAGTGCACTAGAAGAAGAAGAAGAAGAAGATGATGATGATAATGATGATGATGATGATGATGATGAAAAATAGAAACTAATAGCTATTCGCAATAATCAAAAAACTTACAGTTAAACATAATATGCAATGATCACAAAATGGAACATAAATGTTTGACTGAAGACACCGACATGTCATGTCACTTATAATCAAAATGAATGCAATCCTTTGTTAATGATGATAGTGTTTTGGTTTTGTGATGTTTGTTACTAAGTGTATAATGCTTTGCTGCATATAATTGGCGTAAAGTATAGAGATGCGTGTGCATGTTATACTGTATTAACATTAAACAAATACTTGTATACATCATACATGTATATGCTATGGCTCTCATGTGTAACACTCATTTCGGGATCATTCATTTTAACGACTGCTTATATTTATTTATCACAGAACGATTTACTCTCAGCGACGTTCGGTCTAGAAGCTAATTTCAGAGCATCCACTAAAAAGAGAAACATAAGAAATAGATTATTCAAGGGACGTTTAGTGTCGATATTTGTTATGACTTTGATCTTGCAGGCGATGATCAAATTAATCCTCTAGTAATTATTTAGATAAATGTAAACTGTAGGCCTGCAGCATAAAGAGAAGACGTTCATTTTTAATGAACAAGGCCTAGACAAGCTCATAAAAAGAACATGATGTTTCATGCTCTTTCTTTTCCAATACTTTATCTCTTTGCCCTGTTTCGCTGAATATGATGTCACTTTGTAAAGTGTACTTTCTATTTTGTACTTGTTGTAGTTATGCTAACATATTTTCTGGTGAAATCAAGATGCATAGAAACGTTCTGCAGAATTGATTATCACGTTGTACAAAGAATTGCCTGCTAAAAGGTCTCAGTTACTTAAAAGCGATTCTGGAGAATCTAAATGACGCATTTTGTTCAATTCTTCATTAAGCGACCATGCACGCTTAAAAGTATAAGAAATTCGTTAAAAGAAATCTTAGCTTTGAAATTTAAATAAAATATTGATCAGGTGTGTTGTGCTACAATAACAAGCTCAATTTAAAATTTCTCCTACCCCTACGAGAGTAATTATCACTGATTATATTCACTTCGATGCCGTAGTACAATTTATATGTAAATTGCAGCCGAACTTCAAATACTGTTATAAGTTGTGTTTTGTAAAACATAATAGTTGGCGTTTTAATTTCTGGTACTAGTACTAAGTGAATTGCTTCATTCATTATTCAAGCTCATTTCAGAGTTACATTTGAAGCCTTACTAAGCTGCTTATAGACTCTTCACATTTCGCGATGCAGGCATGGAAATGCTTCCAGTATTGTCATGCATTTCTAAATGCATAAACGTTTTACTTTTGTTTTTTTAAACATAATACAGCAATATTTATGCAGAACCTGCAGGCTACAGGTTTTTCATGCCAATTATATATACCTGACAGAATTCTTGCTGCATGAAAAAATAGACGCTAAATTAAGCTTCTCATGGCTTTATCTAATTATTTATTCTTAAATTACCCTTCCCAGAATGAGTGTAAACTAATAGTATATTTATCTCTCTCTCACTCTCTAGAGTTCTGCGAAGTTGCAGGTCCAAGATACATATTATTACTTTATCGCACAGAAAACAGCATTCTCGCAACTAACAAGTTCATTGCATCACAAGGATAATAATAATAACAATAATAACAACAATTAGAGTGCTACTGTCATCAATGACAACATCGAGCACTATGGATAACATTCAATTGCATCACCTTACCAAATCTTCCAGCAGCCTGTACCTCAAAACAATATGACTTCAAATGGGACTTCTCATTGACTTTCTCAGATGCTAATTAGTCGCCTCTTGCGACATCTAGAGTTTATAATTGGTTGATTTAGTATCCGCTAAACACAAAAAGGGTACTTCTGACTACATTCATTAATAAAGAATGTTTCAATAGCGTAGGAGTGGCGTCATGAAGTTTAAAATGACAGATCCTGTTATGAATTGAACCTTGTGGGTTCGAATCCCAGCCGCGCTGATCTGAGAGTAAAATCTTGAATATTCAATGGACTGGCTACACACTTAAAATGGAATAAATTACCTAACGGTTTAAGCATGTGGTATTAAAAGTGATAGATATCAACGTAATTGGTCACTTCACTCTGAAATGTTACTTATTACTTTACTACAATTCTACAGTCAGTATTCTACGATGTGTAACATTAGCGCTCTATGGTCAGAATCAGTAAACCAACGAGTGAATGAAACCAATGAGAAGTTTGTAACCAGGCAAAGGTCAGCATAAGCCAAGGTCAGCATAGCCCTAGGTCAGCGATTATCATCCATTGCTAGATAAGGGACAGTTGATTCCAGTGCATAAACTAGCGCTCATCACTTGCATGTATGTAGCAGACTATACTAGCAGAGCTTCTGCGGAGTTATTAAGTTGCTCTGTTGTTGCTGAGGGTTTTTAGATATGGGCATTGGGCAGGGTACGATAAATATATTAAGAATTGTTTTTATGCAATTATGTATTTAAATAATGAGTTTGGAGCTAAAGTAAATGATTTTTTATACTATTAACACATTCACTGGGTTCAAATAATGGATAGAAGTTTTGCAAACGCATGATTTCTTACGACATAAGAAAGAGAGAGAGAGAGAGAGAGAAAGCTAGAGAGAGAGAAAAAAATATAAATATATGCCGAAAGAGAGTGAGAAAACTATAGAGAGACATCATATATAGAGATATAGAGAGATATATAGTTATTGGTAAAAGTTTTATTGGAAAATATTAACAGTAGCCTGAGATATTCAAACTTTTTGCTGGTGTAATCTTTCTTTTTACTCACCCTGTATATATATATATATATATATATATATATATATATATATATATATATATATAATATATATATATATATATAGGAGAGAGAGAGAGAGAGAGAGAGAGAGAGAGAGAGAGAGAGAGAGAGAGAGAGAGAGAAAGCTAGAGAGAAAGAGAGAGAGAGACTCCTTGTTATGTTTTCTATCCACTTCATATTGTTAACTATGATGCATTATATTTTTATTTTAGATTTTTAGATTTTGAGTTTCTCAAAAGCTCAGTGATTACGGACATCAGGTAGCACCATGAAGTTTTAAATGACAGATCGTGATATAAATTGAACTGTCGTGGGTTGGATTCCCGGCCGCGCTGAGCTGATAGCAAAACCTCAGACATTCACAGGACTGGATACATGAAAAATGGACTAAATTTTTCTAGTGGTTTAAACATGTTGTATTAAAAGTGAATTAGATATCAACATGGTTGAACATTTTACTACAATGTGTTATTATTATTATTATTATTATTATTATTATTATTATTTTATTGCCCTGGGCTGTATAAGGCCCTGGGCTAAAATATAAGATAAAAAAGACTTTATTTAATTAAAAGAAAGATGAAAAAATATTTAAAATAGTTCCTATACGCTCTGGGAGGCCGCATTCGCTAATGTGTCACGAATGCATACAGCATTAAAACGCTGGAGTGCGATAGATAGGCGCTGCCATAGAAAGGTTTTTTCAAGCTGGTCGCCTGTAATGGAACTGGTTCTCCTGCCTAATTCGTTTAAGAAGTCAGACGCGGCAGAATTGATGGGGCCCAATGTCTCAAAAGCAATTGGCAGGAAGATGTAGCTGCTAGAGACTGCGGCATATTTAAGTTTCTTCCTATTGGCAGCGGCTTCAGCAGCTGAGCCAGCAGCAGCGCATGAAAGGCTGAGATTGCTTGCTGAGAATGTGTCTGTCACAGTGACATCCCAGCTGATACACTTGCCTTCTGCCCAAGGAATTTGAGATACACCGTCCGGTCGTTTCCCATCCGAGCGGCTCAATCCCTGGGGCTCTTTTATGGCCGGAATATTTGCGCGAGCTAGAGCACGCCATACCAGATCATTCAGATAGTGGTGTCTGCCGATTCTGCCAGCCCTCCGCATGCACTAAAGGCCGTGAGTGCCCAGAGCATTGACCGATGCTCCACAGACACAGTTGTGTGGCTCACAATGCGTAGAACCCAGCCAAAGACCAACCGCTACTCTCACTGTCTCGTCATCCAGGCGGAGGCCACAGGAAGATAAAGGCAAGGCTTTCAACCAGTCACTACTATGAAGAGTAGAAACAGCAAGCAGCCGAGCCTTTTCTTGTGGGATAAACGCCTTCGCGAGGAGTTCCGAGTGCGCAATGCCAGAGATTTTGGAGTCCCAAGCCTTCATGGACTTAGACACCATTCCATTAGGCGCTTCCGATAGTGATAGAGCAGACCAAATGCCTTGAACCCTGGTTACCTCTACATCGGTGAACTGAGGAGAGCATGAAAGGATCGAGTCCTGTAAAGCGCTTGTCCCCGCTGCAGAAGCCAAAAAGGCAGAAGGTGCCAGCGACGAGACAGAACGAATACCTAGCCCTCCATAGCAAATGGGCAGACTTGTTTGGATCCACTGACTGTCATTAATATTACATTAACGATGTCATTTAGGGACTTTCGCAGGATTAAATCGAAAGACTGCAACATTGGATGGCCCGCACATGGAGAATCCCGCAAGATGTATATCAGTTTTGATGATCCAACGCAGCTTCGCAATATAGTTAAAGCATCGTTTTATTATTATTATTATTATTATTATTATTATTATATTTAGTACTATAAAGTTGTATTTTGAAAATCTATATTATTAGAGGAATGGTTTACTTATGCATTACTTAGGCGTTTTGTCATAAAATGACTCTTTAAGCATATTCCGTAAAATGGCGCAGAATCGACTATAGAGTATTGAAATGGTAAAATTAGTAAAGGTCACAATAGTTATAGCAGTCTAGAAGTCGATAACATAATACTCTATTTTTCATTACTACCGAATAAAATTACTCAACTATATAGTCTGTAAGCAGACTATATAAGTTAAACTGATTTCAACCATTGGTATCAAGAAAGTTTAACCTTTTCCTGGGCGCCGATATTCTTTTTTGAGTACCGGGGCAGAGTACAGTGTTTCCAAAAGTTTAAACGCATTGTGGGCTCGACAGCACTCGTAATTATGGAGCACCATAACCAACACTCTTGCCCGGTTGCTTTCAAAGTACCGAGGCTAAAATCCCTTTGCCCCGTGCAGTCGGCGCCCAAGAACCTTATTTACTGGTTTTAGACCGAATTTTCTCTGTTTTCTCCACTAGAAAACAAATCTTCATATTTGCATATTTACACTGATTTAGAAAATATCGTAATCTCTTTCAAGACTCTATCTAGCTTATACATAATTATAATTTGTAAATTGGTAATGAATTTCATAAACTGATTTTCTTGGAAATTCATTTTAGACGCTTTTCAAGCAACAGGATTAGCGGAAAGAAATTGAACTAGATTATGGATTAATATAAATGTGGTAGTTTAGATTAATTCAAAAATTTAATTTTAAGAATATCCAACAAGTTCAATCTAATTAATACACTTAAACCCAATAAATTAACATGTTTTAAGTTAGCACATTTGATGGAACCATAACAACAGATAAAAAAGCATGCTTTAAACCTGAACATCTAATAAGGACTTTAAAGGCCACGCTTGCAAAATATGTTTAACGTCACTTCATTATAACAAAAGTGCTGAAAAGGATTTGGATAAAAATGCGGATGTGGCTTCTTCAAAAGAAAACATGTTTGAAATGCTAACATCATTCATCAGGACACCATGATTTGAAGATAATATAGTCTATAGAACAACAACAACAATATGGTTGCATGTTTTGAGGATAATAGAGTATATAGAACAACAACAACAGAGCAGTTTGAGGATAATGATATAGGAGTCTATTTAAGCGCTCGTGTCTCTAATTTAATTTTGCCTGCACTTTCCATCTAAAGGTCTTTCGGATAAATGTCTCTAAAAGGTTAACGAGTTTGATATGTGTCGCTAGCTACTCTATGGACTTCCTTAATTCAAACTAAGTAGGCCTATCATTCTAGCTATGGTAAATTAAATGGCGTTTTCATTCATTTATTTCTTGACCATACTGTTACACTAATTCTAAAACAGGAGAAAAAGTATTATCCGTAGCTGCAATAGAATTTAGTTTACATTTTTCTAAAATATATTTATATCAATCACCTAATTAATAAAAATAAGTTCGAGACTTTCCGCCGTTTTCAGGATATTAATAATAGATTAATTTAGCTCATCATTTTAAATCTATTTCTTAGTTCTTGACAAACTAGAAACGCCGTAAAGCAATTTTTCGATACGACTCCTATTCTTGTGAATTTAGTGGAATTTTGAGAGGGTGGAGCCTGCATTTACTGAGATAAGAAGAAAAGCAAATTTCCTTCAATTATTGACTTTACTTAAGAAAATATTGAAGTTGATTAAAAGTCTCTTGATGTCTCAAGACCTTTAGCCAATAAATACAATCAATCAAATATGGCGGAGATTTTCGAGCATAGACTTAAAAGCTTGTTTAACTTTGTCGCACCATCACTAACTGTTAAGATATGTCAAATAATTTGCAGCCCTTTCTAAAGTAACCAACAAGAATTATGCGATCTTTCTTACGCAGCTTTAAGGCATGGCAAGGCTAAATGTTAGCGTCAGTTTCGTCACTCGAAAGCGATGTCAATGACGGGCCAGCCCAGTAAATAAACCTTTAACTAAACATTCTTTCTCAAGCAACGCAATATTTCCCAAAAATGTCTCAGTTCCTTTTTCGAGACTAGAAGACCAACAGCTCAACCGAGCACTTGCTTGTGTTTAGCATTTTCAGACTACGAGGCAGTCAATCTAAATCATCTTAACGGTTTTGTTTAAAACCACTTAAAGTCAGTCACAAAATACGTAATAATCATTGTTTTAGAAGACATCGACTCTCGAAGGTACTATCCTTGCACTAGTTGAAAAAGAAGAAGAGGTGTTATTAAATACTATATATCAAGGGCTAATATTTAGATTGATAAAAATTGGGGCGTAGTTCATGAGGCATATGAAGCATTTTTGATTAGCAAGCGTTCAATTTTTTCGTCTCCACTTGGGTACAAAGAGAGAGAACGAGAGAGAGGGGGAGGGACAGACAGACAGATAGAAAGAGTAAGAGAGAGAGAGAGAGAGAAAGAGAGAGAGAGAGAGAGAGACTCAAATCAACGGACTTTTACTGATCATCGCTTCGCAGCTAATGTTCAACTATGCTCATTTTAGGTTAACTGTCTCATTACAAGCAATACTTTCTCAGCTTTGGTTCAACTCCTCGACACTCGCAAGCTTAGAAAGTTACTCAAGTCTATTTAGATCTGTCAACTATCAATGTCACGTGATTATTGAGTTAGTAAACCGCACAAGATTAACTGTTCTCTGTCTAAAGTGCATTTACAATTCGTCTTCATCACCTTGGAAAAGATGTAAAGGATGTTATAGAACTATCATGGATTTTTTATAGCCTAGAACGTATGTATATTAAGATTATACTTTTGTCTTATTTGGTTATTTGGCGTTTAATTTTAACTGTTTAGTTAGTTTTGTAAAAGTTTCTTTTACTATTTGGCACAACTTCCTATCTTAAGAGACTCTCCGGATTGAGAAAGAAGCTCTAACTATTTTTTGGAAGGAGATTTACAAGGCGCAATAAAAATGTACTATTCGGTTTTCACTTAGAAGCATAATTATAATTAGACACTAAATAAGGGCCTCCTCGCAGTCCATACAGGAGTTAAATAATTCAAGGTATTTGATTTAAATTTTAAAATTTATTAAGAATAATTAAGAGCTATTATAAGAGTTATAAGTTATTAAGCAATTTATTGAACCAAAATAAATATAATGCTTTTTGCTATAATGAAAACCGTCAAACTTACAATAGTAATGAACCGAAATAAAATAATATTTTTGGGAAAATCAACACATTCTTCAACAACAAATGCCTTCTAAAATTTTACCAGCAAAAAGAGTCTGCAAATTAATATTGCAAATTTTACTCGTACGGATATTGCTCCAGATAGCGTGGACGAAAGTCGATCTCACCACATGTATAGAAAATCACAATATAGAAACTTCTATACACAGATCAGAAAAACTACAGAACCTATCACAAAGACAGAAAGCAGTTGAAGCCGGATTCGTAAAGCCATTGTATACCTAACCCGTGGAGTCCTTGTGTGCCCGATGAACGCTGATAGCGAAATAGTCGCACCTATTTGAGTCACAGGCTTTCTTATCTTAGAGGATATCAGCAGATGCTCTCAATGTCAAACTGGTGAAATGAAAATTACTCATTCACATTATGATAGAATTTCGGAATTGTGGGTCTTCAATATGAACAATTGAACATTGAACGATATCCCGTAGGCCCGTAGGTTAGGCCTCAATAGCATTGTAGGCCTAATGTTGTGTTATAAAGTCCGAATTCTGTTACAGCTATTGTTATGTATTGTGCTGATAGCGTAATGAGAGAGATGGACATAACTTTTTATTTACTTTCTAATGCTATCAGTATTTATTAACTTCGGCTTATTTAAACGTTAATTAGAAAGTAATCCGGATTAAATATCATTTCGTATCTATTGAACAACGAAATCTTTGCGTGAATATGTATAAAAGAAAATTTCTATATATTATAGCGATATAAGAAAAACCCTCAATCGTTGCGGTGTTTAGCAATTACTCGTCGTTATTCTATTGTAAGTAAATGCAGATTATCAAATTGTACTTATAATTCAAGCAATATATGTTTAAATTCGAATAATTGGCAGTAAGGCAGTAGTAGACCACTTTGAATGCCTAAATAGCGCAATGGTTAAAGGTGCAGATAACGTCATGAAGTTTAAAATGACAGACCCTGAAGTGAATTGAACCCTCGTGGGGTTCGAATCCCAGCCGCGCTGATCTGAGAGTAAAATCTCGGACATTCACTGGACTGGCTACACGGAAAATGGACTAAATTGCCTAACGAATTTAACATGTGATATTAAAAGTGATAGATATTAACACAGTTGATCATTTCACTATAATGTGTTATTATTATTATTATTAAACATTAAAAACTTCAAAACTTAAAAGTAATCATTTTGCATCTTACTCATGACGCTTTGCTTGAATAACTAAATCTTAATTCTAATTAAATTAAGAGGATATTCTATAGAATTATCTACAAGTGGAAAGTCTTATTGACTCTAGGTTATGCGTGTAAGTATATTCAATTTACGTAATGATATAAACATTTACTTCTTAAATGATGTATCGAATGTAAGTTGCGTTTGAGCTAAGGATATTGAATTAATGTATTTAACAGACATGTGACTGTAAACTTCACAGTGAGTTCACTGTTTAGTTACTACAGGCTCGATGGTCTGTATACGACATAAACTGTATACGTTTGTCAGTGAGTAGGCCTAATTGCACAGCTTAATTATATAATAGACTATTATCAAGTAGGCCTAGTACTTAGGAGCTTAACTAAATAGGCATTATGCTACATGTACGTGCAATCCTTTATTTTCACATGATCTCAGAATGAGTGGAGGAGCCCAGATAGTATAGCAGAGGCTGTAAATGTGTTGAAGCCTTAAGTTTAGTCAAATCAATTTACATGGCGTTTTAGAAGTTATTTTATTATTCTATTGTATTATTTATAAGTTCATGCATCGTAAAAATATTTCTGCAAACAGTATTCAAATATTCATTCAAATACTTTTTAAACTATTCAATATTCATTCAATACGGTGACTTTGACCCATAGTTAATCTTCTAGTTCTTAAAATTTTTCTTGCTTCCCTTCTTTCCAACGTTTCTTGGTTCACTTATCTGGATTTTCTTTCAGCAACGATTCTTCAAGATTATTCGTATGCCTACGTCACAGCCTATCATTGGTGCCTTAATCTTTGCTACGCTTGTCTCTTAATAAGCTTAATTACCACCTTTATTTGTCTCAAAATATTTAACGTCATCGCAACTTCCCCCTTTTTGAAAATAGTTGTACAAAAATTGAAATCTTTTCTTCGAAATGTTCATTGTTAGGCCTATCCTATTTAAGTGATAATTTAAGATCCACGTGCAACCTAAATTTTTCAACAGATGTCTTCGTTTGTTTTGAATAAATTAAAATAAAGTTACTATTTTCGTATGTCTTCTAGTTTTATTCATTTAAATTTCCTGTGTTTCTTTTCTCAAATGAGCAAGTTGTTGCCAAAAGATTCATTGGTTTTCAGAAATGTATTAGAGTCATTTAGTTTTCTCTCAGGCGAACCTTTAATTTCCCGCAATTCTTTCTTCAATCCACGCGTTACGGTCTCCTAGGATCATCATTAGATCCATGTCAATCTCCGCCTTATTAATTCCTCCATCGGCCCCAACGTCATTACCATTTCTTCCACTTGGGAATCTGCACAACAAATCCGAATTAAAATATATTTAACAAATCATGTTACCTTTTTTACTCTATTCCCCGAGAGGGAGGACTTTGTTCAATAGTGACAAAAACCCTCAATGATAAATCGAACCAGATTTCAAGTCATATTTAATGCAGCTAAAAATCTGACAACATCGATTACTACAGTAAAAGTAGGTTCTATGTATTAATTTTTGTGTATTCAAAAATAAATAGCCTATAATGTTAGCCCTAACACTTATGTTTTAATTTACTTTATTTTGAACAGCTCATTTAATAGTGACTAAAACTATATTCGTACTTAATAATATAGCCTAATCAGATGAATATTTTACTTTATAGAATACAAATAAGTCTGATTAACTAGCATTAGCAATCCAAAATATTTTTTAAAACTTGTATATTTACGCCCTTCTTGAATGTTCGCATCAACTATTTAATTAACTATAATATGCAACTTGTTTTTAGAGGTTTTGCCTATATGCCTATACAGACTATAATTGAAATATCGAGTATATATGATATAGGCCTACATGTATATAGCATATATTAGCTATCGAAAAATATGCTACATGTTTATTTTACAATTTCTATTTACCATTTTTAATTTTAGCACGAAATTCACGCTATGACGGAATACAGGAATAATGGATATTTGCCGGACTCTACTAACGGATACCCGCCATCTACAGTAAAATCCATATCCGGATCAAAATTCCCATCCAGAAATCAGAGACACGCAGAGGAAGGTGAACACAGTAACGGGATACCGGACGGCAGAAGACGTGATGATGATGATAATACTGCGGAATTCACAATCGACGAAGCTGAAGAAGATAATGCGCAGTCTAATAATTCTTTGCAAAGTCAAAACAATGACACCCCCGTCCAGGTTAGTAATCTACTAGGCCATTTATTAAGCACACCAACGATCAATCTAACAAATATAAATATTAAGCTACGATCCTATTGCTAATTATTAAATGAAGGTATAGATGTTACTTGTTCATTAGCATATTCAATATCTATAGTAGTATTCGGTGGCAACTGTAGGACACTTGCAGTTTTATTTCTAAGTTCGATTCATAGTCAAAATCTTAAATTGATATTGAACCAGACGAAGCCTATTAGATAAAATGCCAGAATCAGAAAATCACTTCAACGAACATAATATCTCATATTAAGATAGCACAATATGAATGCATTATATGGATTTATTTAACTGAAGGGCTTTTAATTAATTAAAGCAGTGAGGTTAAGTTTAAAATTGTGTAAGACTTAGACGTAATTTGTGGCTTAGCTCTCGTGCTCTTAGATCTCATGCGAGATTCTTACTGATTCAGAAGACTGCTGTGAACTGATCGTCGCATTAATGAGAGTGATTGTTAATCCGTACCAATGTCTGGATCATTAATTCGTACAATTTGCTGCACCAGTAACTGTGATATAGACTCCACCATTAACTGTACCACTAACTTTACCATTAGCTGTGTACTACTAACTGTACCATTGACTGTACCATTGATGGTACCATTAGTTGTACCATTGACTGTACCATTAATTGTACCATTGATTGTACCATTAGTTGCACCATTGACTGTACCATTAACTGTACCATTGACTGCACCATTAACTGTACCATTAGTTGTACCATTAACTCGTAGCCTTAAGAGCTCGTACCGAGCTGGATAGCTGAGCTCATGGCATGCTTACCTGATTATCAGCATTTTGCAGAATACCAGCCGAACCCTTATCTAAAGCATCTCTTGTGGTAAGAAAACGAACGTAAAACTGAATTTTTGCTGTTCAATCTCAAAATTGTGATGGTTCGCTTTGTTTGTACTTAAATTTCGAACGCAGGTACTGTTGATCTCAACTGTATTAGAAACAATCGTTTACCAGCCGACAGGTTTATAACATTCGACTAAATTAATATTAAAATTCTAATTCTAAAATCGATAACTTAGAATAGATCTGAGGAAGATTATGAAGAACTTTCTCAACATCTAAAATTTCTGCAACTGATTGCTGTATTAAGGCATTACACAAAGATAGCCTACGAGAGGGATCAAACTGAATGACTATGAAAATTGAGCATGAAAGTGGTGTGCGAATATTACCATGTGTATTTTGAAACGTTGACTTATCATGGCAAAGAAAACACATCACACGAAAAATAAAGACTTATCCAAGAGGATCTTTAACTTGTTATAGTTCGCATTTACTTAGATTACAAAGGACTGCAATACATAAACAAATATTTTTATTGAATTTGCACGGTTTTTTCGAGAATGGTGTATAAAGTGTAAGAAACTGTTTGGACTACGACCTAATACATTTCTATAATTACACTATCACTGCTCCTGTGTAATTTTCTACCTTTACTTTGTTACCTATTCAAGCTTCTACATTGTATCCGAGCATATAACTGGAATCCACAGTTCAGTTAGTCCATTAATGGAATACCACGATTTAACCAGTTTAAACCGGAATTATTGTACATGGTTCCATATATTGCCTTATGCATATTTCTCCACTGGAAATCATGAATATTTAGTTAGTAAGTCATTTTAATGGATACACATGCGGAAGCTTTGCCTCTGGTGGCGTGAACAAACTAATTCTTATATTAAGACGTAAAATATAGACACATATAACTAGCAAGATTTGTTCTAAACGTTTATTATTATGCAGCGTTTACTTATCGAATCTAATTTCAGATTAAATGAACTGTTGATATGCGTGTAAACTTCAATGATTATGTCTTTGTAAAGTATTTGCATCAACTTGTATTTGTGTTTGCATCAACTTGCAACAATTTTGTAAAGTATTTGCATATGCGGTTTATCAAGAGAAATGTAGAAAAAGCGTAAGAACGGTGAAAATTATAGAATCCAGAACAATCCATTATAACAGATCTGATATAAGAATGGCAAGTATATACGATTAAGAAAGATGAATAGATTAGCATAATGATTAAGAAAGTCTAATAGAGAACTATGTAGAAAAAATTCTGTATCTTTAATTAAATGTATATCTTTATCTCGACAGAGAGTTTTAAATAGTTGTCTTAATAAAAGCAACATATAAAGAGTATGTATGAATGGCCATTGAGGCCAGAATGTCTCTTGAAGGAATCTGGAATATTGTATAAAGTTGCTCATGCAGCATAATATTATGTTGTGCATTATGGACAAACATAAAGTCATTGTTCCTGACTTTATGGCCAACATGCACAGAAACAATATAATCTGATAATCCCCTAGTCAGTTATAGAGATGTTGTATGCATAAATATGACATTAACTTTTAGATAATAATGACTTGAGAGCAAAAACGCTAGGCGTCATATTTAGTTCCTTACCGCAATAATGACTTGAGAGCAAAAACGCTAGGCGTCATATTTAGTTCTTTACCGCAAGAGGATTCCAACCAACGGTCTTCTGATTAACACGAAAACTTACAACCAATGCATTAAATATATGCTGGCCACACTACAGACATAAACCGACCATTTACCTGAGTAGCGCTGCAAAATTAAGCAAAACTCTTTTTCACAAGGAATACTGCGGGCACTATGTCGAGCCTAAGCTGCTTGCAAGGCAAGCTTGCAATCAACTCATTCGTCCAACCTGTTATTTATACTTGAATGTTTTTGATTCTCAGAATGAGGCCAAACCTCAGAAGTCATGCTGCACTGGATTGGGACTCTGTTGGAAAAGTTTTTCCTCAGAAGTGAGGACGGCGGCTGGAGATGTCCAGAGCTTCCTTACCTCTCCTGAGACCAAGACCAGTATTAGAAAAGAGTGCTGCTCGTACGACGCACTCAAAACATATGTGCCTTGCCTCAAGTGGCTTCCGTCTTACAGGTAATTAATTAAATTATTTATTTATGTTGCGTAATTATCTAATCTTTATATATGAGTGGACATCTAGGATTGTCACCATAAATTAGTCTTTAACACTTTGAGTGGTTTAATTAGGTGACTCCATTTTCTGCTATTATCTAAGCATTGAAAGGCCCTTTTGACAAATGATGTCACGTTTTATTAAGTCTTGTAATGAGAATGTATTGTAAGCGTTCGTTCAGATCATTGACCCGATAACGTCGCTATTCTAATTTTTCAACCGGCATAGTATTCTACCCAAGATCTAGCAACGGTTCATGAAAACAGTTTTACGGCTGCTTTATTCTATGAATGGATGATTACTGTCGGGGAAAATGAGGCATACATTTAAGGTTTGCATATAAATATCATAGATATTCAGGATTATTGGTATGTTTCTTTATTAATAAGTAACAAATAAATCATAATGAAATCACATTAACGTCAGAAGAAACTCCATTCAAGTCCTGGAATTCAGTCGTAAAATTATCGTTTTATACAGATAGAGCATACATGTAGAAAAGAGATATAGAGCAATAAGATTATATAGCAAGCAATCACACCTCTCTCTCTCTCTCTCTCTCTCTCTCTCTTTCTCTCTCTCTCTCTCTCTCTCTCTCGGGTAACATCACGTTCACGAGGCAAACGATATGTCGACGACCTGCAACAAAAATTGTTTACTTTATCTGATTAAAGTTTCTACATTTTTACCTAAAATCACAAGGACGAAGTAATCATATACGAAATTGTGAATGAGACGAGAGAAGAATGAGTGGACACACTTGACCAGTATTCCTTTGGTACTTGACTAAAATTTTAGTCATGTTCGTCACTGATTGTTCCTTCGTTGAGATAAGTCCTAATGCGATATTTGTCTTCTGAAACTAAATATTATACTGTATATACTTTTTGTTACCTGGTTAAATTTAGCCGACACAGTATGTAACTTTTATTTTTATTTTTTGACTTTGCCAACTATGTTTAGTTTGATATTAGCTAAATATTGATTTAGTTAGCTTGATTTTTATGACCTTAAAACTAAGGTTCAAGTAGACTATCTTTTACTTAAAATGTTTATTATTAATACAATAACTGTTTCCGATATTTACCTTCTTTTATGGGCAGTAATTAATGTATATAGTTGCCATAGGTTCTACAGTGTTCTGTAGCATAGAAGACGATAAGTAAATTATTTGTTATTCTCTGTAATTGCCTCACAGAGCTTAGGCTCTTTTGTGGTAACCCTCTTCCTGATTATTTCTTTATTTTCTATTTAAGTATGCTGCATTTATTGTTTATTATTGACGTGGAAAGCAAATAAAAAGATTGAATGAATACAGTTCTATACATTTATGATTGCGTACTGAATTTGTCATGTGATACAAATGAAAATATCTGCATGAGCTTGATTTTAGTATGTTCTGCTGACTTTCTTTTTTAGGGAAGTTCTGATTTTCACCTCTACTTAATTAATTTGCTTTTCACTTTTAGGTGGCAGCACTTAAAGGGTGACGTCATAGCAGGGCTCACTACGGGACTGGCGGTTCTGCCACAGGGATTGGCCTACGGTCAAATAGTTGAAGTACCAGCAGTGGTGGGTGCATGACTATTTTATTTGTTAATTAATAATTATGTCGCTCTTGCGATTTTAAGATTAGCTGTATCATATTCACGATTACAAAGGAGTAATATACAACAAGACATGTACTCAATTGTGTGTTCATGAATGAAAGCACGTATATGTCATTCAATGTGGAAGTGTTTTATATCAATTTAATAAATTTGTATCACTAGTTTGAATATCATTTTATGTTATTAAATTCTTCATTATTCATCTACCTTAATTAAACAATCTTATTGTATTTATCATTGTATTCCATTACGCATTTACTGAAATAACTAGTTTTACTTAGCTATATTTGATCGGACAACGACCTTATGACTTAATTTATAAAATTTTCCAGAACTCGTAATCTAATCTAATTTTAGATAGTTTTAGGCCGTAATCTCATATAATATACATAATTATCCATATAATCATTTATTAGAGTTCAATCTGATGCAGTGGAATCATTCATTCATTCATCGTGAAATCGTACATTCATTCATTCATTATGGTAAGAATCTGTTTTCAAATGTAATTATAGCATTTCGCCAGCATAGGCTGAGCCGGTAACTTGTTAGCAAGTTGTTCGATAGGGGATCATTAGGTGCAGGATTTAAATCCAGTGTTCTCCCCGTCACTGACATGATATTCGAAGAGGAAACTGACGTTAAATTTTGGTTTAACCTCTTTTAGCCAATTCATATTAATCTAAATTTAAACGGTTAATACATTTTGAAATTTGTTGTATATTTAAAAGTATAGTAAAAAATTTACATAATAAAAGCTTAATTATTTTGAAATCAGAGACTGCTTCTTTATATTAAACTTTGCATAAACGACCTTTAAGTCAGTAATTATCTGTATATTTTATAATGCAATAATTTCTGAATTTCCTGAAACTGATTCCATATCCTTTCAAGTGTGATCACGTTCCTTGTTCACAAGTCCGTGAAGATTTTGCGGATGTAAAAATTTACATAGAGCCCTATCTACTTCATACCCAAGCACGTGCAATAATATGCTAATACAAATTTAGAATAAATAATGCTTGAACGACTTCAATGAAATCAACGAGTCTCTGTAGAACTCTAATTTTTTCCGTCGCTTGCTAATCCTAGACCCTATCCATCTATCATTGAATTGAGGCAACGTTTATCTGACAAGTAAAATAGGTAGTAATTACAAATGCCTAAAATATAAGTTATTTCTAAGAAATGAGATTTATACGTCACATTAACTAAAACTAAACATGTACCATGGTACACTGGCTAGATTATTTTTACAAGCTGTGTATGTCCAGCGTTTCGTTCAATACATTCCGCAACTATTAATAGATTGTAATTTTCAATAGAGAAATTGAAATAATTTCTTATTGAGGTTTGCTGGTTCTGCATAATTGACTATCGAGCTGTTTTCTGCGAATGTTGACCTTTTTGTATTACTACAATCGCTTTGTTTGTAACGAATTTATTATGAAAAAGTCACATAAAAATAAAATCGCTTTATGCACAAAGGATAATAACGCAAAATCTGAAACTGACTTTAGTTGCTATGAAATATTTCAAATCTTTGCAAAGAAAGAATTGATCGTACGTGTTTAACGGCAAATGCTTGACTCATGCATATATATATATATATATATATATATATATATATATATATTCACTGTGTTTTTTATAACTGATACCCCAAATTATGTTTACAATAAAGTCGTAAGGAGTTGACCGATGGTCTCGAAATTTAGCGTACTTAACCAGCAACCAATTCTATCAAACATAGAGAAATTTCGTTTGAATATGTCTAATAATGTGAAAGTTATAGTCTCTCGAATAGAAGTGGGGTCAGATAAGAAATTTCCAATAGAGGATTACGGACGTGTTACATTTAGCGTAGATTTTCTCTATAAAAATGCTAGCTAACACGCAATATAAAATTTCTGCTAATGCCATTTTGAAGAGCAATCATTTCTGTGCAAAATGACGTAAAATACGTGCTGATATGTTCTTAATTGACAAAGGTATTGAAGTTTTAATGCATGCATTGCATGAAGAGAATCAACGTAGAAGTTATTTTAACTGTGGCGCTAGAGGACGCCGCTGCAGTGGCTGCGGTGACGGCAGTTGTACCCAGATATGCAATGCATGCATTAAAAGTTCAATAACTTTGTCAGTTACTAACATACCAGCACGTATTTTACGTCATTTTGCAAATAAGTGATTGCTCTTCAAAATAGCATTAGCTTAAATTTTTTGACGTGTTAGCTATTATTTTTTAGAGATAGTTTTACGATGCATGTAACACGCCTGTAATCCTGTACTGGAAATTTCTTATCTGACCCCACTCCTATTCACAAAATTATAACTTTCACGTTATTAAAGATATTCAAACGAAATTTCTCTGTGTTTTGTAGAATTGGCTGCTGCTCAAGTGCTGTAAATTTCAAGAACATCGGTAAACTTCTTACGACTTTATTGGTAAAACAATTTGGGGTATCAGTTATAAAAAACATAGTGTATATATATATATATATATATATATATATATATATATAAACTGGGCGAGAAATTTTAAGCAGCTTATTCTCCCTGTTAGGTATCTTCATAGAAAAGTGTTGCACAAGTATAAGCCTAGAAATCTCCTAGAAACTATTTATTGTTGTGTTTGTCGTAAGAGCGACTAAATAATAACTGTTTTAACGGAAATGGAAAACTATCTCAGCAGTAAGCGAAGTCTCATTTGACCCAGTCTGTTGCGACCCTACTTGCACGTGCAAGCTGTATGCTGCACAATATTTAAATGTGACGTTAATTGCCATGTTTTTTACAGTAGCTGGTTGATAAGGAAGGTTGCTAAAAGATAGATCTTTTAGCATTATCGCTAGGCTTTGTCAAAGTGTGCGTTTTACTGGCCAATTTCTTTTTTAAGCCATCTGCAAATTCTGTGTCAACCATCAGCTACAGACTGCGAAGAAAACTAAGATCTATTTCCGTTCGGATGACACATCTTGAGCTGATTTGTCGTTAATTTAACTATTCTGCGCTCAATGAACTACTGTCAACTATTGAGAACAGCAGCAGAAGCAGAAGCAGTAGCAGCAGTAGCAGTAGTAGCAGTAGCAGTAGCAGCAGCAACAGTAGCAGTAGCAGCCGTAGCAGCAGTAGCAGCAGCAGCAGAAAGTAGCAGCAGAAGTGCATTCTACTGTAATCTGTCTGAGAGTATGTCCGGTCATCATAATAAACGAATCATACGAATGTCTGATTATTTTGATGATTTATGTTTAAAAGTTTACTCAAATAATCTAAACGTTGACGATTCTTTGTAAGAAATTTGACACGAGACAAATAAACGAAGATTAATTGGATTTCGTGCTACTTCTGCAGCACGGTCTCTACTCGGCGTTCATGGGAAGTTTTGTCTACTCTGTGTTCGGCACCTCTAAGGACATCGCAGTCGGCCCCTCGGTCCTAGTCTCTGTTCTAACCGCTCAGTACGGCACGGGCAGGTCCCCCGTCTTCATGAACCCGACCTACGCCATCATCATCGCTTTCTTCACAGGCATCATTCAAATTGCTCTAGGATTATTTCGACTCGGTTAGTTAACATATTGTTTTGAGTACATAGAGTTTGATAACTTTCGCCAATTTGAAATATGCAACTAAAATGTTGATATACTTATGTATAATGACAAAGTTTCAGTTAAATGTCAATATCACATTTATCATAAGTCAAAGTTGTCTATTCAAATGATGCATACTAGTGTTATATTATTAATACATATATAATCGATATTAAAATAAACCAAGCCTTACAGTAATTAAATGCCATCACTTATGAATCAGTTACCAGTTATTAGATATACCTTTGATATTTCAAACTTTAGTTTTATGAACTTCAAGTACAAAACTTATAATCCATAAAATAATTCAGTTTTAAAACTATAACGCTCTTACTATATAGAACTATTTGAATAAGTTTGCAGTCACTTACAGTTTGCAGCCGATAATGCGAAATAATTCCTAAATTTTGTTAACCAAAGATAGATTGTTATTAACTAAAATGTACTAATTACAAGCCAAACTGCTGAGACTGAAACGTTTATTGAGTGTTAATAAAACACTATACTTGTATAGAGTATCACAATTCTTATCGACAAGGTTACTTTGAGGATTTCTCATGTTTTGCGTTATTTTACACGTTAATTGGATGGCCGAGTTGTTAGTGCATGTGCCTGCATGACATGCTGGCTGCCACCGGTTCGATTTACAACCGGGCCATTTCTGATAGCATCGATTTGGGCCGCGGTAAAACGAAAACCGACGCTAAATTTAGCTTTATGGTTTATAATTTAAATTCAAATGTTTCAGGTTTTTTGTTAAGTTTCATATCACTGCCTGTACTGAAGGGGTTCAGAGCTGCGGCCGGTATAACGATATTCATGAGCAGAATTAAGGTAAGCTCTCGCTTTATCAATTGTGTACTGTTGAATTAACATATCATTTTAAGATAGGACATTTCGCTAAAATTACTGTAATATTTATTGTAAAACTACACAGTTAATTATCTCTCACTCACTCTCCTTTATTTACTGTGCTGCTAAGTGTCAAGTCTAAGGTACATATTCCTACTCACATACAGCTTTCACTCTTGATAAAGAGCACAGTATGTATTAACGTGTTAAACCCTTGACAATTGGCTTTGCCTTATCCACACCTTTATGTGTCCTATATCTTGGGAATGATGTAGCCTCAAAGGTGATTCTCATAATGGTGTAGTTATGGACACTAAAATATACAGAGACATCTTAATTCATGCTGCATCAAACAATGAAGCGGTTTAAACTTTTTACGGTAAATTTGTCCATTTAGATAGCATGTAATGTGCTTAACATCTAATTTAGAATCATAAACTTTGTATTCAGGACGACTCAATTCACTCGAATTACTGATTCAGACAAATTACAGCTTATTACCGCTTTCATTCCATGAAGCAAGCAGCATGGTAATATTGAGAGCCTGGTGGAAAATATTTATTACATTTTGCAAAAACATTTATTATACATGTATTTATAATACATATAATAAATATTTTACATGTATTACCGTGCTGAGCGGTTGGCTTGTTGGGAAGTTATTCGACAGCTGATTAATAAGTATAGGGTTCAAATCTAGTGCCCTCCCCGTCACTGACAAGCTATTCGAATAAGAAACTGAAGTTAAACTTAGTCTTAGCCTTATTGAACTGATAGTTTCACATCTGCTTCATACGAATTTGTCCTACGATATCTTAGTGTTAATATTTATATTCATCATCATCATCTTCCCTTAAATCCCAGTTTAACCAGGGTCGGGTTACGAATAGACTTAATGATATATTATAATATTATAGTGTTAATATTTATATTATTTGTGTTAGTATATATTATGTTAATATATCATATTAATTCGTGCTCATTTCAGAAATGGTGGGGTCTGAATACGAGAGATTTGCCGCCATTAGGTGTACCGAGAGAATTTCTTCCTCAACTTTACTGGACCCTAAAGAAACTTCCTGAAACAAAGTAGGTCATCAAAATACGCTGGCAATTTTGGACATAAAAGTAATTTTAGCCCTAATTTTTCAAAATAATAATTTCACAATTTACTCAACAATTGCTATTGAATAAGTCTTGACGGTTATCTCTATAATTTAAAAATCCTAAACGTATGTTTTTAAATATTGCTTTTACAACTTGCTTAATTGTAAATTTGCATAGCTTCACATCCGACGTGCGTCAAATAAACTTAACCCTGACATATTAATGGTGAAGGCACTTTATACTGAGAACACACACTTCACCAGGAGTTTTAAGAAATGAATAAATGACTATACTAGTAGATTAGTGCTAATTGTCCAAGTCGAATAAATGTAATATGATACTTGGGTGAAATGATTCTAGTGAATATTCTAAGATTATATAATTTTGCGAAAACCTAATCCTGTCCTTATTCTATGAATCTTAACATTACCGAAGTCCATAGTTGTCCTAATACTGATTATCTAACATAAGGTTTACGTGAGATTTTACTACTGAAATTGATAAAAAATAATCCCCCCTCTCTCTCGATGCATTGCCCACTGGCAGGTCCATGGTATATAACGCTTCCACTCTTTTCTGCCTCTCGTTTTCCTCTTCATGACCACATACGAGACTATGAGTGAATCTTTAAATCACCTAACACGATACACAATTAATTTTGGGCGGATTCTGCTTATGATGATATGTGCCCCCTTATCCCTCCTCAGCTTCGATTAGCATTTACTGGGCAGGGGCTTCATTCCCTGACAACACTATCCTGCTTATCCAAACTATCCTGCTTACTCAAAATAATTCCATCCATGGTATTTAAGGGCATTGACTTCGCTAAATTCTAACTACAGCATTAACAACATTGCATAAACTACTGCGGAAATGAGAGTTTTCATACAAGTTTATATTCTCCTATGAAGTTAAAACCTCGTAATCATAAAACCTGTGTTTAATCGTCGAAAATAATTCTATGAAATTATTGCATTCTTGTTTGTATGTTTGTAGTATCTATGACTTTCTACTGGGAGGACTATGCATTCTAATGCTTTTTACATTCAAGGTGACAAATTTATTACATAATAATATTTACATGTACATGTATCAGTTTCTATAATTTTAGTTTTGCATATGAATTCTTTCTGTAAGGCACAATGTTTTAGCACACTCGACTGTATAATCTCACTTAGTGCGCTGCCTACTGGCAGGTCCATGGCATATAATGCATCCACTCTTCTCAGTCTTCCGCTTTTCTCTATAGGTCCTCATATAAATGAATCTTTAAATCATCTGACGTCACTGACATCATCCCTGGATGAGGAAGCGGACATTAAACCTTTATTATTATTTATTATTATTATCTAATATTTTTAATTTCGGCCTGCCTCTGCCTCTATTTCCTTTCATTCTACCTTCTGTGACCTCTTTTAATAGACCTTCCCCCTTAGAATGTGTCCTATCCAACTCTTCTTCCTATTTCTTAATACATTTATCAACTGTCTATCTGTACCAACTCTCTCCAAAACTTCCTCATTTGTAACCTTTTGAGTCGAGCTAATCCTCTCCATTCTTCTCCATATCCACATTTCAATGCCTCTAGTTTCCTAATATCTTCCTTATTCCTTAAGGTCCATTTTTAACATTCATATAATAGCGTGGTCCATACCATGGCGTGCACTATCTTTATCTTTGTGTCTTTCTTAACTCTATAATATAATATGCAAATGGATTATTATCTGGATTTACTATAATTTTCATTATGAATTTTATTATAAATTTGACTATAAATTTCAACTGAATAATATAATAGGCAAATGGGTTATCGTCTAAGTTAATTTTTTTACTCCGGGTGTAAAGAAATTAAGATTCCAGTATATTATTAGAGAGATATTTTAAGAGTTCATTATCTTTCAAGTCGCAAATTTAGAATGAGTATATAAGCTAAACCTATGAGTAATTCTGAGTTACATTTAGCGTTTTTTTATGTCAAACCTTTCATTCAATGTGCAGAATATCATATGTAAGGAATCTATATTGATGCCTTCTTTCTTAAATTCTTTGCTAACACGGCTCTTGAATTTTTGGAATATGAAATATGGAATCATAGCCTTTTTTGCTGATATTTGGATTCATATATTTAATCACATTTACAAAATTTATAAATAATAATGTTTAATTCTATTATTTATTAGAAACTACGAGCGGCTAAATGGAAGACAAAATTCCGGAATTTACCGATACATTTAAAGATTGTAAAGAAGATTCTGTGGATCTTGGGAACAGGTGAGCTAATGAATAAATATCTGGACTATGTATGTAGGGGGCCTATACTTATGGACATAGAGTTGCGCTGGTCCCGAAGAAGTCATTGATGACGGTGATTCAGAAATTATATTGCAATGCTCTACATCTACTAGACGCATCGAGATCTACATTTAACCATTTGAGGTCTTTAATCCATGTTACGGTGCAAGATTAACTGAACATTGTAGGTACGTTCATGGCGAAATGTATAAATTTCAAAATGATATTTTCTATCCTTAGTTTTAGCCCATTGTCATTTATTTTGGAATTTGTCTAAATTTGAAGCGTTCGTGGACGTCTTCCGAATTGACGTTTACTATAAATTGTAAATTTATATTTATGAATAAAGCCCAGTAAAGTCAAATTTAATGTAAGTTTCCTACCCAAATAACATGTCAGTGACGGGCGAACGCTGGATTTGAACTATGAACCTGCTTATCCCGCTGCCGAAAGGCTTGCTACAAGCTACTAACTCTGCCCCGACAAGGATATTTAATTGTATAATCAAATCATTAAAATTCTAATCTTGCGGTAAAGTTGAATCCGCTAAATCGTATGAGAGTGATACTAACAATAAACGTTGACATGGGACCAGTTAGCTTAGCTTGTAGGCCGAGTGGCTTATGCGCCTATAATAAGCACGTTGAATACGCATAGACGTCTATACATATTTTATATATATATATATATATATATATATATATATATATACTGTATATATACTGTATATATACATATACTGTATATATAGGCTGGTCCAGAATAAATGAAACTACTTTGAAGGCTAATAACTTTGACAATTTTTGTCCGAACGTCTTAATTTATACATTGAATTAAAGACAATTATCTTTTCTATTAATTTGCTAAATATCTAAGAGATACTAATACATATGTTTGAGAAATATTGTTAATTAAATTGCTTCATAATTTCTAATTGTGCTTCACACAGAGCGCAACATTATTGTGGTCACATTCTCCAGTGCAGTGGTGTATGGAATGCTGATTAGAAATATTCCAATATCTTACACCGGATACATGACTCCTGGGGTTCCGGCATTCCGGGCACCAAACTTTACTCTATCCGTCAACAACGGCAGCTCCATCCATTATCTTAGCGACATCGCATCGGTGAGTCGTCTACGTTCTATCTCTGAACTTAACTATACTGCTTCAGGAAGTCATGAAGACCTGTAACACCGGTCTAGTCGTAATTTAATACCTCTTCATACAAATATTGTAAAGAGAAACATATAGCAGAGCTATACTTACAAATACATACCGATTCACGTAAAACACATCCACACCCATCTAAAAGCTAAAGCTAAGGTTAACGTCAGTTTCCTCACTGGATAGCGATATCAGTGACGGGCGAGCCCAGGATTTGACCCCCGCACATACCGATCCGCGGTCGAATATCTTACCGACTTCAGTGGTGAAGTAAGCGACATCGTCTCAGTTAGTCAGCTACGTTCACAATTTCAGCTGGAAGTGTAGGCCTATATTCAAATTGTTAAGTTATATATAATTATAGTTTTTAACAGACACAACTAAAAGTCTGCATGTATAGGAAAATTATGAACAAAACCACTTTTGATTAAATATTAAAAGTTGCTTCGTATTTTTATGAGAATTTTACCTTCGACGCCTTTTATCTGTTTTTCATATCGCAAAAAACAGCAGATACAGCATACCTATTAAAAACAAAGCAGTTGAAACTGTTCTATATCGTATACCGTTGAAGGAATTGATTTATACATTTATAAATGCAACGAACGGGGTTTCTATCGCATGGGCATACGGCTGGCGAGGCCTCCCGTGTTGCAGCGAGGCGAGAGATATTCTTTCGCCCTCAATATTGGGTCCTGAATCCGGGACATCGGGTTTGGCGGCCCGGCCCGAATCGGGAGTGGGGACTCACTCCACGTCGTCACGTTGTAGGGTGCTGTTATGGAGCACCGACAGCGATTCGAGATAGCAGCTTACTAGTTAATGGTCTTTTACAGGTACCGCTTGTCAGGAGGAGCCGAGGGTGCTGCATCTCGAATGGCCTTTTTTCGCTCAACTTCTATCTGTTAATTCGAGGGCCGACCCCCTTGCTTCTTTCGTAGATTCTTTTCCGTAATATGATTCTCGGGGCGAATTGATATGGTGACCCGAACCGGGAGTAGAAGCGTACTCCGCGTCTGCTATATTTTAGGCGATACGGTTGAGTTTCCGCCATGCTTCTTTAGTCTTCAAACTGGTTGTAGTAGATAATTATATGATTGGTTGTTTAACTGCGACGAACTTTATTCTTCTTTATCTTATTAAACTTCCCTATCTTTTTTACACTTATTCTTCCCTATCCTTTTAATATTGGTCTTTCCGTAGTTTCTTCTCTCGTCCATCGTTGCTGAAGTGGTGTAATGCCCTTTCGTTTAGTGCGGTGAAATCTGTGGATAATCTACTGGTCATTGGTAATCCCGCTTCTCCACCCTTTTAATACTGGTCGTCCCGTAGTTCCTTCTCTCGTCCATCGCTTCTGAAGGTGGTACAATGGCTTTCGTGTAGTCACTACGAAATTCGTGGATAGTCAGCTGGTCATTAGTAATCCTGCTCCCGCCTGCAGAGACGAACTCCATCCAGGCTCTTAGCAATTACCTACAGAGACGAACTCCGTTCAGGCGCCTAACAAATACCTGCAGAGACGAACTTCGTCCAGGCAATGCCGTCGCTAGCTTCCCGCCTGCAGAGACACACTCGACCCAGGCTCTTAGCAATTACCCGCACAGACGGACTAGGCCCGGGTACTGCCGTGGACTACGAGATTCCCGCCTGCAGAGACACACTCGACCCAGGCGCTTAGCAATTACCCGCAGAGACGAACTCGACCCGGGTAATGCCGTGGACTACCAGCCTCCCGCCTGCAGAGACACACTCGACCCAGGCGCTTAGCGAATACCCGCAGAGACGGACTCGACCCGGGTATCGCCGTGGACTACCAGCCTCTTACCTGGGCCTACCCAGGGGGACACCGAACTCTCTCGCCTCCAATTAGCCTCCGCGGCTTGGGACACTAGTCAACTTGAGGGGCCCCCTTACCTATCCCGTAGGGAGTCAGTAAGAGGAAGGATCATTGAGACTCGATCCTTTATGAGTACTACACGTTGTATACCGTATAGCCCCATCGGAGCCGCCCTCCTAGGAACCTACTCAGACGAACCAAGTAGGCCCCCGGCCCCAACTTGCTTCTAATGTATCTAGCTTCTCCTTATATACACCGCTGTCGATCGATGTCAAACGCTTCTATCGAATCGCAGCGCTTCTTCGCTTATCTAATTTACGACGCAACTGCGTTACTTTGGAAATACCCTTCGTAATAATCTAGCTATACCCACCTATAGCCTCTGCTTATATCATCTATTATAAATCTTTTTGGAAAAACCCTACGTCACTTATTATTTATAAATAACTGCTCTATAATATCTGCATTCTATCTAAATATATATTTCTTAATATAGAAATTGTGAACAAGGCGTGATCAGTACAATAAATTTAATTATGTACATGCATATATATGCATATTTTTGTGCTTGGTGCATTTTTTTCAATACAGGTATATGTTTGTAAGTCTATACTTTACTATAGTCAAATTTGCAATGAAGCTCAGTCTTAATTTCGAATGACACTGACCTGATGATTCACAGAAGAATAATATTCAATGCAAAGACATTTTCTGCCATTAATATCCATACATGTTTGTATGCAAGAAATGCATATACAACCTAAAATTATTCGTATTGAATTACCATTGCATAATATATTATTATTAATTTTAGTTTCACCAACCGAATGGTAATCATAATCATGTAATCAGATAATCAAGCTTGTGCATTCACATTTAAAATATATATATATATATTGAAAAGGGTTGCAAATAGACCTATATCTATTTTTTCTTACATTTGTAATCAGGGATGCAGTATTAAATATTCTCATTTTTACACTAATGTAACAGCAATAAGTGAAACAGTACAATTATTATTTAATATTTTAGCTCCGTTATTTTTTGTTTGGTTTTTCAGGATATCGGTGTTGGTTTCTTCTTTATTCCATTAGTCGGAGTATTTGAGACGATCTCCATTGGAAAAGCCTTTGGTGGGTATAATTCATTCAGTGTCTATTGACTCTCGTTATTACACACTTCATTCACAACAATTAATTAAAGTCCTGATGCACAATTCATTCGAAACTTAGTTATTAACGACAATTCGTCAAATGCTTCGTAATAACTTACCCTTTATAATATCTATTACTGCAATGGTGTAATTAAAAATTAAATTGTTACTTTTTAAAGTGTTTCATTTCTAGTTTCCTTTCGTCTATAAAGACGATCAACATACTTACTACAGCTTCCTTGCTTGAGTTGCTGCTTTGGTAGTTTATAGTTAATTCCTTCTTTTCATGGTTATTAATCGTTATCTTTTTAAACGGTACAGTGCGGTTTAGTACATTGCAATCAGCACGGATTGATAGTTCCTCATTGGTTAAAGTGGAGAGGAACGCAGAAGAATTGCATTCTCCTAGCTCTCATTTCTTCCGAGGTGCGTTCCCCTGCTAGGGGCCCATATTAGATACTAGGAAGCATGTAAATACATTACAGGGGGGCCGGAAAAATTCTGACCTTTTTCCTAGCTCGCAATTTCCACTTTAACCACTGACCTTACAACACACTGAAAGGGAAGAGGTGGTAATTTTAATATGCAATTTATTAAAATGTATTGTAGATTTTCTAAATATATATTTCATAGCTATAATAAGACTTAAATAAGTATTCTATCAACTGGAAGAATGTGGATTTATATGATATATATATGACACAGTATAGGGCGCATGGCTTCGGTTACTGTTTCTTCTGCCACATTGGAAGCCAAGAATCAAGAACCCATCTTATTTCGTTGATTGTAACTTTTGGACTAACTTGTATGGCTATTATTTTCTTTGACGGCCATATTGATCTTTGTTACAGGACGAAAAGGCAAATATAGAATAGATTACAATCAGGAACTCATAGCTCTTGGTAAGTATAATTTTGTTAAATATTCTTTTAGACTAATTATTCCATCACAAGACAGAAGTATTTTGAACTCTAACTCAATTTAAGTCATTTTCCTGCGATGCTAAATTATTTTATTGCTTTATTAGTAAGTAGACCGACTTTCTTTATATTCTGTATTGTAAAAGATTATTTGTATATTAAACATTCTACAAATGTACTTGGTGTGGAAATTATTCCATTTATTGTTTATCTCTGATTTAAGTAATCAGATACCCGTGACGTAATTATTGACCACTTAAACTAGAGACAATAAGCAGGATTATAACTTTCAAAAACAACTCACCCAATGGCAAGAGCTTTTTCGGACGACAGAAACGACGTTAACGGGACTTTATCTTACTAGTTATTAGAAAATTATTTCCTTAAATTAAACGATAATAATCATATTAGTAGTAGTAATAATTAGTATTAATTAGTTATTTCTATACATGATCTTATTTGTTAGACATTTAGATAGCCGCTTACTCTCGAAGAGCTTATATATTAGAGATTTATTTGCATTTAGTCACAAATTATGAATATTCATATCATTTTAAATTCTTAACGATGATTCGAAATTTTCTGTGTTATCAGGTATTAGTAATTTGTTGACTTCCTTTGTCTCTGGTCACCCTATTACCGGGGCATTCCTGAGGTATGCATACGCAGCCTTTTAATTAGATTAGCAGTTGTTAACATTAATTAATAAAATAAGATAAAATAATATTCGATTCACGAAATTCGCAAAGCAATGTTTGACTATCATTTAAAAGCGTGAATATGGACGTAAGGGCCCAAAAGCACTTACATGCGTCCAACAGAATAATAGAATAATTTAATGGAAGAATTATTTTTCCAATGTTCTACCAAAATACCAAATGTAATTGTGCTATCGGCAATAAAATTAATCCTTTCACTAAATTTTTATCTGAATAATGCAAGGACAAAGTAGACTGTGGCATCTAAATTGTCAGACCAGTATTTGCATGTAATAATTATTGTCAGCAGTTGAGTCATCATAAAACCTAATGCTAACATAGTGCTGAGATGTGATGAAAACTTTGAAAATGTTGTAAGAATTCTAGAACATCAATGATAATTATATGCCTAATTAGTTCAGTACTTTGGTCAATGATGTGTTTATTCATTGGTGTCATTTCATATTGTTATTTCATGATGTGGTAAATTCATAGGTTGACGCAAATCATAAGTAATTTCTTAATTCATATCTTTCTCTCTCTCGCAAGTGTTCTGCCAAGTGGCAGGTCCATATTCATACTCAGTGTCTGCTTTCACGCTCCATAAAGAGCACTCTATAGATCAACTAGTTAATCCCCTCACAAAGGATATGCCTTATACCTACCTTGTGTAGCCTATAGCTTGAGATAAATATGGCTTCTTAGGTGGTTTCCCGTTGCCATCCTTATTTCTTGCTTAATTGCCTCTTACAACACGTGAAATTAATGGTTAGTCTAGTCTTCAGTGGTCCGGATACAGCACAGGAATGTTCTTAATGGAATATTCTGGCTGGAGCCAGTCCCGATGTCGGTAAGATATTCGATCGCGAATCAGTATTTGAGGGTTCAAATCCTGGACTCGCCCGTCACTGGCATCGCCTTCGAGTGAGGAAACTGACGTTAACGTTTAAAATTAGATTCAGCTTTAACTTTTTAATTCATAAAAATAATTTCTCAATTTGTAAGTCATAAGTAATTTTTTTAATTTATATACCATTGCTTAGTTTAAAAATCATCAGAAATTCTGAATTAATAAATCATAAGAAATTTCTTAATTCAAAAATCATAATAGAGTTCTTAATTCAGGAATAATAAGTAATATCATAATTTATAAATTATTAATTATTTCTAATATGTCATACTTTCAACACACTACTGCAATATTATTTTCAACAATGAGGCCTAGTAATTTTGCAGCTTTCTGTGAGATATGTACTTTAATGCTTTACAGATCGGGTATTAACTTTAACGCAGGAGTAAAAACACCAGCTGGTGGAATAATAGCAGGTATTTAAAATAACTCTTTTGATATTATTATTATTATTATATTAATATTATTACTATTTTAAGAGGCTATAAAATTTTTATTACCCCGGTCGTAAAGAATCCGAAATTTTACTTTTGAAAACTACTCGAGCAATTCATACTGAATAGTAATATTAAATTTATTATTATTTGTAGTAGTATTAGAATTAATATTTATTTTTGTGTTTAACAATAATAAGTACTATTATTATATGATTATTATTATACTTTATTACTATTATGATCTATATATGACTCTCGTCAATTCATCTGACTAAATAAGATAAACCCTTTGCCAGTAAATTAAGCCCAAGATTTAAATCACTCGACAGAGTGTAAGTGTGTTATATTAGTGTAGGAAATGTACAACATTTCTATTTGCACATAATTATATTTAATAATACTTTCATAAATATAATCTGTATGTTCAATTAAATCTTTTTCTTTCCTATATGCCTAGTACTCACATTTAGTTATATTCATTTGAGATTTATGATATTAATGCTTCGCTGATTAACATTTTCTGTAACAAATGTTTCGACTTAACCTCAGTTATTAAATTATTTCTATTGCAGCCACCGTGGTTCTCTTGGCTCTCGCATTTGTCACGCCCATCCTGTCCTACATTCCAACCTGTGCCATGGCTGCCACCATCATGCTCGGAGCCATTGACGTCATATCTTTCCACAAAGTCGGCTTCCTGTGGAAGACCAACAGTGAGTTTCTATTAAAAAGTGTAGATATCAACATAGTTGATTATTCACTATAATGCGTGTTTACATTTTTACGTTTCTTGAACAGAACTGTTTTCTTAAAGATTAAATCGAGGATCAACAGCCTTAGATTCCAGAAACTTGAAAAATAAATTCGAGTCCGTAAAGCTAATTTTTCGTTGTGAAATTAACGTCCGGTTTGGTTCCATATTGAAAAGTGATGACAAGGAGTATCGGGAATGATCCTCAACTGCTGGATATTTTTCGAGAGGATTTAGAGAAATCAATGAGAACTGAAGTGAGAAAATATAAGTTTAATTTCTATTCAATGTAAATACTTATGTGTTTAGTTTCTTTGCTCTTAATTTAGATTTATATGCCACAATTCCTGCAATTTTTACTGCTATTCTCAATAGTGAAAACTCTTTCATAAATTACACTAATTGCTGACATCTCAAGTCAAAACAAATTTTACGTAATAATATTTACTGCAATGCTTGAACATGGGAGAAACATAGCCGAAGTAATATAATTCTAATGAAGCACAATATTTACTAGTGGACTGTTAGTTACATTTTAATGCTCTAGACCGAGAATCCATTGGAATACCATGCCGCAAATATACTGTGATTTCTGAATGATTTTTATATGAGTAAATTTAGATAATGAGATCTTATTCTATTTTTAATTTGATTTTATTCTCATACATTGATATTTGTATTTTAGAAATAGATTTAATTCCGTGGTTGTTCACATTCATTTCATCTATAACGCTTGGGATTGAGGTAATTCGTTAACAGTCATTCATTCAGTAATTCGTTTCAGTCATTCATTCAGTCATTCGTTTCAGTCATTCATTCTGTCGTTCGTTTCAGTCATTCATTCAGTCATTGGTTTCAGTCATTCATTCAGTCATTGGTTTCAGTCATTCATTCAGTCATTCGTTTCAGTCATTTTCTTAATTGTTGATACTGATAAATATTCTTCCTATACTCTCCTGCTTTTGTATGGTAACAGAGTATACTATTATTAATTTATTACCTACCTTTGTATGGTAATACTAGTATAATTGAAAATGTTAATTTTCATATTTGTTTCCATGTCGCAAGACAGTCAATATCTCTCTCTTAATCAATTGCCCAACAGCAAGTCAATGACATAAAACTCCAAATCGGTGTTATCCTCTGCATACCATTTTATCTCTGCAGTAATCCTACGTTCTATAGCATATTATAAATATATATATATAATATATATATATATATATATATATATATATATATATATATATATAATTTATTTATTTATATATATACGTATTCTATAGCATATTTTTTACGTTCTAGGGCGTGCATGATTCAAATTCAATGCTCTTCCGGTCAATGATAGCAGAAACTGGCTCTAAACTTAACTTTATATTTAGTCTTGAAGTAAAGTCGGCTAAAGTTAAATACTGCCTCCGTGACATCGTAAATGGCATGCATAGTTGCAATTAGAAGAGTGGATGTCTGCTGGGTTACAGTTTATTCCTCAAATTTAAAAAAAATAGTCATATCATACGAAATTCGTCATCTGACAATAAAATTGGTATAAATATTATTTTTAATTTTAAAAAATCATATTCATTAAATTTTGATCAACTCTCTCCCTCCTAGTGCACTGCCTACTGGCAGGTCCATCGCATATAACGCCTCCACTCATCTCTATCAACGTTTACCACTTCACGTCCACATACGAGTGCAGTATTAAATCATCTAAGCATTCCTTTTTTATACCATTATTCTTGGAGGATTCTACTTATGATGAGGTGGGCCCTCTGTGCCTTCCTCAACTTGGTCTAAAATCTACTGTGCAGGGGAGTCATTCCATGAGAAAACTATCCTTTTTACCCATACAATCCTGCATGATCAACTATCACTGAGTAATTTGAGTTAATTGCATTTATTATTCAAGTCGACATATTTCTAGTAAGGTTAACTTGCTGATTGATATTACCGTATATTAACCAAGCAGTCTAATACTATTCTATTAGTATAAAAGTATGTTTTGTTATTTTATTACAACAGTACGGAGTTTTCTTTGGTATTGTTATTACCTTTGTGATCCACTCCTGGCCGGCTAGATTGCCAACAATGAAGGTAAATAAATCCGTAAATTTCAACACTTACTGTATATATTTAATTTGTTCCAGTCAAGCGGTGACCTAACGGGCAGTTATGCATATGGCCCCAAATTTTTAATGAAAAAACGAATTAGTTAAAATGTTGTCAAAGAATAACATTCATATCTTTCGTCACTTATTAAGTAAAGTGTGAGACAAATTCGTAACCGTCTGAGAATCTCAGTTGCCGTTGAAACATGTGTATAAAAATTAAAGTGTTAATTAAATTATTAATTATTAATTATTTATTAATTAATTAAATTATTATCCTAATGAAAAGTTCAGTCCATAATCAAATTAGTTTTCAAATTAATTTTATGCCGCCTCTCTATATGTTTGTTTTATTTCTTAATCATTATATGACATTAGTCGCATTGATTGTTTTTGAGACGGTTTCGTCATCTACACACGACGTCGTGCACGTCTCTTATATACTTCTACATAATATTCCACGCTTTCTGTTGATCTTTATCTCAGATTGTGAGTAATGAGAACGGTGTTATCACGATCCTACTGAAGCCAACTGTTGGGTTCCTGTATCCAGCAGCTGACAAACTCGCTGAGCGTCTTCTATCAGTCATCACGGGTTAGACTACGTCCATATTTACTTGATAGATCTGGGGTGTATAAGCTTTTCATTGAATGACTCGAGAAACTTAATTTTAATTTGCAACAAATGAGCAAATCTCGTAGCTTAAGTATAATGTCTAGTTTTCAGACCGTATCAATATGCAACCTATTTAAGATATTACATCCACAATTTCATCAAAAAATAAGTTCTCTAATATTGAAGAGCTAGATATCCTCATGGATTTAGTTGGTGCAGAGGATGCATTGGAATATGGATTAGATCTATATCCAGCTTTGAGTAATCCTTCATCCTGTTAGATTTACGATAAAATTTAATATTTTTGAAAATGCTCTTTTTAATTTTCCGTAAGCATAGTCTGAAAATTAATAAAGAAAACGCAACTTGCGTCAATATAATTTGTGACTTTTACTGTTTCACAGGTGAAAGTTGCAAGTAACTCAAACATTCAACATCACTATGTATTAATAGTGACGTCCCTGACATCATCCTTGTATGAGGAAACGGACGTTAAATCTATATTATTATTATTATTATTATTATTATAATTATTATTTCAAGAGATATTTGTCAATATAAATATTCTAATTGTTTGCACAATTTTTCAGTTGGGTCTACAAATACGATAATTTTGAATATGAGGCACGTCTTCTCTACTGATTCTTCAATCGCATATGTGAGCAAATATTTATTAATGATATGTTTATCACTAATTATTAAATACTTTTAGCAATAATCATAATTAAATAATTAGTATTTAGTTTATATTTACCATTGAATTATTTATATTAAATATCATTTCTTGGTATAAGAAATCTGAATTAATATACGTGAAAACAGAGTCTGAGTAAGAATAGACCTGCCACTTCACGGAATGTTGTATATGTATAAATGTATGTTTTAATTTAGAATTTGGTTTATATACCTGGGCTGTACCTGCTTTAGGATTTCCAGTGAGTGTGTATTAGTGTACTATGCAGCTGCTCTAGCAGATTACTTACATACATGTAGCTTATAGTGGCATGTAGAAAAGCAAAGATAAGAACATCTATCCCGAATGAAAAATGAGCGTTATACTTATGCAGCTCATTGTAGTATATCTTGTATCATGCAATTCCGACCATAGTTAAGCTGGTATTCAAAGGAAAATGATGATGACGATGATGGTTATGATGATACAATATATCATGAAACATATCATTGTGCATGATATATTATATCATATATCAATTACATGATATATCAATTAAATTGTGTTAACTTTTATCCGGTAATATATGTATATCATGTAATGTGTAACGAGTCAGTTAATGTTTTTATTTGTTAACTTACAGAGTCTAATGAGATTACATGAGACTCTGAAGAACAACAACGTCAATCTTCAATTTTCTGAAGTTCAGGTAAATGATTTTCTTTGAATATCTCTCTCTTTCATAGTGCACTGCCTATTGGCAGGTCCATGGCATATCCATATCCTCCACATATTTTTATCCTCTGCTCTTCTCTTCTTAAACATTTTACTGGATACTGCCAAATCTGACTACTCTACTCCTATTATTAGATCTTTAAATTTTGGTAGCCAGTTGACGATTGCATTCTGACCAGTATTAGTGAATCAATCAATAATAATTGTTCTTTATTTTATACCTCATCTTATCAAGCACAATGAAACATAGAAGTTGCTGTGGAGAGTGTTACCTTGGTGATATGAAAGATTGTTTTCTGGATATCTAATTTTAAATTTACATTTCAGCCGATAATTACCCTTCTAGTGCCTTTTTTAACATTAAACGTACTTTATGACTTTGCAGCCGAAAGTGAAAGCCGTGTTGGATAGGACCTGGCTGAAATCTCATTATCTGGATGAAGTTACACAGAGTGATGTAAATCATAATTCAAATCCCGTCAGTCAACCTGAAGTTATTGTCCTAAGTATGTATGCTCGATTTAAATTAAGTCCTTTAAGTATGTTCTATGCTCTGTGGTTTCATTTTATATGTTTATTTTTTAGTGTTATATTATATTTATATTTATATGACTGTTGTATGTTCATTTTATGTTCTATATTCAATTATGATTATTCCTACCATATTAGGACTATATTATTTGTGTAGAATATGTGTTTATAACATATTGTTTTTATCTCTGTTTTTGTTTGACTTTGTCATTTGCATTGTCTACTACATGTGTACATGGTGGAATATAGACTAGATGGTACAGCCTACGAGTTGTGCTTACGTCCTATGTTTAAGCGCGTTTTTAATCGAGATATTATACTAATAGGCCTATGTTTTACTTAATGTTCGCATTGCGACTGTTGACTGTTGAGTATAGTGCCTAGCAGCGAGTCTTGTAACTACACGTAGATAAAGAATAACCTGCCAAGCTAAATTTAGGACAATTTCTAAATCAGTCCCCCATCATGTAAGACCACTAACTGAAGGTATTCACTTCGTCACTGGTGTCACTTGTGATGACAAAACTAACGTTAAATTCTATTGTAGCATTAGCTTAGTGACCCGTATTAATCTTTTTAATTACGATACTTGCAGTATCGAGCCCAAGTGGTTAAATCTAATTAGAATTGATTTTGGATCTTACAATATTGACGAGGATATATATATATAATTATATATATATATATATATATATATATATATATATATATATATATATATATATGACGTCCCTGATATCATCCTTGTATGAGGAAACGGACGTTACACCTTTATTATTATTATGATATATAAGCGGTTAAGCAAAACTTAGCTAATAGGCATATTCTATTTAAATCTCAACATCTCACTAATAAGCTATGAAAATACTATCTTAATATTTAAATTAAACAATACTGTGATACTATTTCTTAATTCTAATTTTGTAATTTTTATACCTCTTAAAATAAAATTTGTATATTTCCTATGAATAGCATGAATCATTTTTATTGCTTTTTGGTGTTTTGCAGATGGTAATGGAAAGCCTAACCATGTGAGCGTGACTAGATTCTGAAAAAAGTACAAAAGGTCTCATTTGTACAACGAAATGTAAAATAAACTTGAAGTGACAAAAATATTAGAGTATATTGAGCTCTTGTCTTTCCCTTTTACATGTTATTTCTACCGTACAGCTGCATGACTTTTGCGGGTTTATTTTCATGATGCCTTAACTGCCTCAGATTTATGTAAATCTAAAAGATATAGGCCTACATAGGCTTCCATAGTAGATTTATAGTAGCTTATGCTCTGCAGATTATGGGGTGTTGACTATTTAATGTATGTAATGTGCATATCAAAAGAGAGATTTGTTATAATATTCCGCCTTATGATTTACAAAGTGTTCAACTTGCTGTGTTCAAGAGATACTCGCACATACGTTTGCTTTTGTGATAATTATCCATATTTTTGATTCGATTTTGACTAATAATTTATGTTTCTTGTGGAATTAATATGATTTTATAAGCTGTTTCAATGAGGGAAATTTTGTCAGTGTATTTTAAGCTAGAATCTTATGCTGCTTTTCTCTGCTTATATATGAGACTAAAAATAGTAATTAAGCTTGTGTAGGCGAATGTGGAGCTAGTGGCACGGTAAGCTCTTAGTAATCCTGTAAAGCTAAGTTTAACGTCACTTTCCGTATCACAAGGAATGTTAGCTGTCAGAGACAATGCGACTGTAAATCGAACCGATGACCTACTGCATGCTTTCCAGGCAAGAGTGATACCCCTTCTGTTGTCCAACCGGTTACATAGGAACATGTGGTTCAATTGTTAAATTGTTCTACAGTGTTCTTAAGTATGATATTTTACTCGGTAACTTCGAAACTTACATCAAAACTAAGCTACAGAATTTATTTTTGTTCAATAAAGTTTTTTGTAATTTTGTGAAAATAATTGTGTAAATTTTTATTGTAAGTTATGATTTTATGAAGAACAGTTTGACAATTTTAAACGACATATCATATAACCTGTCTGTACCTGTATTATATTCGATATGCAATTATGCATGTATATTTTGTAATAAATTCTAATTAAATATGACCAGGTATAGGGTTGAATAGTTCATTTCAGTTAATTATATTATACTTATATAATATACTTATATTTTACTTTAAAACGATACACTTATTTATTTGTTTGTTTATTTATTTATTCTTTTTATTTGTTTCTAAATACAGGTACTAGCTTGAAAGTTTATCTACTATCTAGATTAAAGATACTAGATACTCACCCATATCTAGATGTAGCCTACCTATAGATACACAGCACTACTTCTCTAGTTACATTTTCATTTATAGATATGTATCTAGATAATTCCATTATCTAGACACTTCCATGGATAGGTATCTTAGATACTTTCCGGCACTGCTCATTATCATCGATCTCTATTTGGCATAACTTTACGGACAATATAGAGAAGACTATAGAAAAGCTCTAGTCTCTCCAACATTCTTCCTCCACTGATCGCGATCCATAGTAAAGTGTTATAAGCTTACATCACTTTATCCGCAAGATTTAATTTGAATCTGAAACTGAAGTAGGCCTAATGCTAATTACTACTATATGCATTACTGCTTATACTTATATATATAATAATAATAATAATAATAATAATAATAATAATAAATGTTTAACGTCAGTTTCCTCATCCAGGGATGATGTCAGGAACGTCCCCAACAGCACATATCACTACAGATCAATTCACCCAGAACAATCTGCGAAAGAAATGTGCTGAGGAGAAGTAAGGTCCTAAACGAAAGCCAGTCCGGTGATCAAAAAATAGGTCAAGGTAGATTGATTATGTCTATGGTGGGAAAAGTAAGTTTTAAGCTTGCTAGAGAATGTTGAAAGAGAAAAACAAGAGCGAAGATTAGCAGGTAAAGAGTTCCAGATTGTGGGTGCTGCGTAAGAAAATGAACGTCTGCCCAATGACGTGAGAATATTTGGAACTGAGAGTAGATTGGCATCGGTGGAGCGAAGTGTATGTCAAGGCCAATAGGGAAGAAGAATTTCAGATAAGTAAGAAGGCTTGCCAAATCGCAGAGTTTTGAAAGTTAATAGAGCTATTTTATATTTTGTGCGTTGATTAACAGGGAGCCAGTGAAGACTGCGAAGAAGAGAAAGAGAGCGAAACTGAAGTCGAGAGGACTTACAAACAACACGTGCAAGAGAATTTGGGACGTGCTGCAAACGATTGAGAGAAGAAGTAGGTAATCCATGTAATAATGAATTACAGTAGTCGAGCTTTGAATGTACTTTAGAATTAGCAAGGATAGTGGCTGAATTTCTAGTTAGGGATGGACGTATTTGCCTAATCTGACGAACCTGAAAGAAAGAAGCGCGACAAACAGAAGAGATATGGGGTTTAAAGTCAAGGTTTTCATCAAATATGACTCCAAGGTTTTTTGGCAGATCGAGAAGGTGAAAGAGCAAGATTCTGAAAATTAACAGAGTTATTGGTAATTATACTTCTTTACAAAGGAGTGCCAATTAAAAGGTATTCAGTTTTGGAGGGATTAACAGCAAGACGGTTAGCGCAAAACTAGGAATAAACCTTGTCTAGAATGGATGAGAGATGAGCCAGTTTCTGATCGGAATCATGATTAGAAAAGGAAATATATAGTTGTGTGTCGTCTGCATAGATATGAAAATTTATGGAGGACTAAGAGGAGGTAGCTAAGAGGTAGCTAAGAGGAGTAATATATAAAGAGAAGAGCAATGGACCTAACACTGAACCTTGAGGAACACCGCGTAGGAGGGGTAGTTCAGAAGAGCGATTTTGACCAATAACAACCGATTGTGTGCGACATGAGAGATATGATGTGAGAAGGGAAAAAGCAGAATTAGATATGCCAAAACAAGATTTAAGCCAATTTATTAGGATGCCATGGTCAATTGTATCAAAGGCAGCAGAGAGATCTAGAAGAACCAAGGCAGAAATCTGTTTACTACTCATGGCCAAGCTAAGATCATTATGTATACGAAGAAGAGCGGTTTCAGTAGAATGGAGTTTCTATAGGCAGATTGATAATGAGAGAGAGAGAAGGGGAAGAATCAAGATGAGTGCATAAACGGGTATAAATTACCTTTTCAAGAAGTTTAGAGATGAAGTTAAGATTGGAAATAGGACGGTAACTGGAAAGATCATCTTTTGGTAGAGAAGGCTTTTTTAGCAAAGGAGATACAACTGCTTGTTTGAAGGAGGTCGGGAAGATACCTTCTGAGAGTGAGAGATTGATTAAGTAAGTAATAGGAGCAACTAAAACATCAATACAGGATTTCAGTAATCGTGTAGGAATAACATCAAGGCAGCAAGATGAGTCGGTAGAGCGAAGAATAAAATTGCGTATTTCTTCCTATTTACAGAAATGGAGTTGTCGGCATCAATGGAGTTGGAGGGTATAGAGCTACAGAGTTTGGCTATTTTGTCATCGAAAAAGTTGAGAAAATAGGTAGCAAGAGAAGATGGTGAGGTGGTAGAGGGGAGTGACTTGGGAATGGTGCGATCATGCAGAGAGTCAAGTGCTCCCCATAATTTCTTGGGACAATTTTGATTCTGCGAGATTAGATTTTGATAGTATAAACTTTTAGCAGAACTAATCATTTTATTTAATAATTTTCTTTGTTTCAGGTACTTGGACTTAATGTCTGGATTTCTTAGTTCAGGCGGATTTTTCAGATCCTTCCTGAACTTAGTTTCGAGTTTGGATCGTTCAGATTTTTGTTTAAGGATTTGTTCAGAAATGAATGGTTTCCTAGGGTCTGAGCGGCAATGAATGGTCTTGAGATGGGGTATGTTTGTCTAATATGGAAGAAAGTACGGAGCTAAATTGAGCTGAATATTCGGCAACAGTGGAAGATGGATTAAAATACAGAGAAGAGGACACAATAGCGCTACATTTAATTTTACAAATAAAGTCCACACAGGCATAATAGTTAAATTTAATGATATAAACATTTTCAGCAATGTGACAAGGTCCAAGTGTCTAGAAGGCCCGAAATGATAATATATTCTTATAATATTATATATATATATATATATATATATATATATATATATATATATATATATATATATATATAGGCCTATATAATAGGCCTATATATGAGAAAAGTCTGGCTTCTGAACGGGAAACCACCTCAGAAGCCATACTTTTCCCAAGCTATAGGCTAAGGTATGGAAAAGGCATAGACTTTGTGAAGGGATTAGCTTGTTGATCTAAGGAGTGTTCTTATGGAGCAAGAAAACAGACTTTGAGTATGAATATGTACCTTGAACCTGCCACTTGGCAGTGTAATGAAGAAGAGAAGGCATAACATATGTTATGGCAGAACATATACGTATACATGTATATATATATATATATATATATATATATATATATATATATATATATATATATATATATATATATATAACCATACATGTATATAATTATACTGCTTCGAATTGGACAAATCGATCTCTCAATGTGCTAATTGGCCTATTTGTTTAGGAGAATTTCTGAATTGGTTTGGGAAATTAATATTGTTGACGATTTCCAATCTAACGCGCTACATTTATTTTGCCAAATAAAGTCCATAGAGGCATAACAGTTAAATTTAATGATATATACATTTTCAGCAAGGTCCAAGTGTCCAGAAGGCCCGAAATGATAATATATTAGCAATTTGTCGTAAGACATACGTGCTATCCCGCAACTCTTAGAGAGAGCTATAATTGATCGACTGATATGAGAAAGGCCTACTGTCAATTATGCAATTTAAGAAACATAACGTAGTTTCCTATAGTATCTACTACAGTTTTAAAAGGTAAAAAAAGGTAAGCACGCATTATAGTGACATGATATCAATGAAGTTGAAATATACATAACTTTTAATACCACATGTTTAAACCGGTAGGCAATTTAGACCATTTTTCGTATTACCCGTCCAGTGCATGTCCGAGATTTTACACTCAGTTCAGCGCGGCTGTGATTCGAACCCACAGGGGTTCCATTCACCTCAGTATCTGTCATTTAAAACTTTATAACGTTATCCCTATGCTATTAAGACATTCAGTTTGTAATAAATAATAACAACAATTATAGTGCTATAGTCATCAATGACAACATCGAGCACTATAATCTTTTCTAACTAACTGTGATCATCATATTTTGAACATGGCTCTAATGATGACTTATAAATGATCTATTAGAGCATTTTCAAAATAGAGCCTATCGTAATATTTGACACTTTTCCGCATACGACGATATTGCTAGAATCTTGTTAAATTTTCCAAAGCATGTGACAGACAGTGGTATCGTAGCAAAAACTAGACTGGCAGCAGTGTATTATTTATTTTTCATTTTACAGCGTGTTTACGTTTTTTTGTTGTATTATATCATTAATTAAGAAGTGAGTGAAAGAAACATATTACAAAGACTTGTGTCGCTGATTTATTTCTCACTTTCATTGTTTTATTATAGGCGATAAATGTATTATTGTTAAGATTCCTATACATTTTTGAAATTATAGAGCTTTTGTTAATTTTAATGATTAAAATAATTACTCTTGTAATGTTAGAGCTGTATTACTCCCAACATTCTTTGTTGTTTAGGTCGTGTCTCTTCTCTGTACCATATTTTAATTCGTCTTGTTTTTCGTTATCTTTATTCATAAATGCGTAATTTTTCTCTTAATTTTGAAATTTAAACTTATGTTATATAGTCATATTTATCTTTAAGCAATATTACTCTGCTTTACACAAGCTTTGGATATATATAAATAAGGAAATGTGGTATTTAGTATTTGTTTATTTTTTGAAGTCCTAGTATTGGTGCCTACTAGTTTAATTTTGCAGCGACACGCTGATATAACGCTGATATAACCCTACCCCTACCGTGTTGAATTTGTCATACATTTGTGTTAATTTTATACCAATCTCTTATACTATACCGACATTGCCATTGCTGGAGCCAGTGACCATGTCAGTAAGTTATTCAACCCCGGATCAGTCTGTACGGGGTTCAAATGGTGGGCAATAAAGTGAATAAACTTTTTTTAAGGCCTTGTTAAATTTTTTAAATTATAATCAGTAGAATCGAGGTCCTATAATACCAAATAATACCAGATAATATATACTGTTATTTTTACTATAACGTACTTAACAGATCAAACAATCGCAGATCCAGATTCAGCTGGCTGCAATCGTAGAGTATCAAAATTTTCATTTCATACTCGCAGGTTGAATTATGTGAAAATGAAATTTTTGCAAAGTGCATGATTGTATGCATAATTCAACCAATGGCTGACTAGCTCTGTCATGGCTGATCCTAAACCACCTCTGAAGAACTAGTTCTCACAAGCCACAGTCATTAAGTCTAGTGTTATAAATATGACCTTGTAATAGAATAAACTTGTTTAGTTGAGAGTGTAGTTCTCAGTCACAAGTAAACTTAAATAGATTTTATGTAGATTTCGTTAGAGATAGAAGGGGGGGGTTGAGAGAAAGGGAGAGAGTAAGTGTATGTACTAGTTTCATTTTTAGTTACAAAACATTTCTTTAATTTTTGTACAAGGAACTGCACAATTTACATAATATTATATATTCATCTTAGATCAAATTGCAAAAGTTGTGTGTTAGTTAGGCTTATGCTTAAATTAGTTTACACTTCATACAGTAGCTGAACAATTTTCTTCGGAATTGGTGTTTAATTTAATGCAAACTAGTTGAAAATATGGAAATTTATGTATGATATAACTTTAAACTTTTTAAAGTTGACTTATCAGTTACTTAATAGATTAATACTCTTACCTCTGAGTCAGTATATCAATGCATTGTTAGTGGTCCCTTGCTCTGCCATCGTGTATTCAAAATTTTGAACTTTCATCATACTAATTATGCAAATTTTTATGTAGAAATTCAAATCTTTGCAGTTTGTAGTGATCTATATATGTCAGCTATGATGAAATCTTAACTAATCTGCTAAAATTTTGTTAATTTTGATTTAATCTAAATTATAGTGATAATCAGGTGTTTAGTTTCTAGGTTGATTTCTGGAGTTCTTAAAATTTAATGAAGACAAAAATTTTCTGTTATTATAATATAATATTATTTCCGATATAAAAAATATTTTATAGACAAGTACTTACTCTATCTGTACAGTTTTGGTCTGAGAAATGTGGTGGGAAATGTGCAATAGGACCTATAGACCTTTTATAAAAGGTGTTTACTTTGAAAAATCATCCTATATTTTTTCATTCGTTTGAGGCGCCACAGTACAATGATAAACTTGATTGTTTTGTGAATGGCAACTGCAATGTAATATATCCTAAAAATATAATATATCCCCTCTAGATATTTTATTTTGACATATATTAAATGAAAATTAAGACATGTTTATCATCATTTGATAAGTAATTTGTGTATTATGAGAAGATAGCTACCACTGCATATTAGGCCTATAAAAGGTCTATAAAAGCCAAGTGTTTCTTAATAGCCAATTAATGCTGATACTGAGGAATACGGTGAAAAACTACTCTATTATCCGTATTTGTATCTTGTCAAGGTTAAAAAAGCTAGTAACGGTAATGTTAACGTTACCAGCGATGTGTGTGTTGGGCAAGTCCAGGATTTGAACCCCGCACTTACTGATCTGCGGCCTGATATCTTACTGACAACGCTACTGGCTTCAGCCAACGGGTACATTATACTGTGGTAAAAAATTTAAGCTTTGCAATGGGATCATCTTATTGATCTATTATGTGATCTATTATCTAAGCCTGAGAGAAAATTATATTTGGCCAATACCTTGCTAAGTACCTTGGGCCTGCTATTTGTTAGAGCATTAATGATAGTGAGAGAGATCTAAAGAGAGTGAAATTATTAGTTCTAGATATTGTGAAGTATATTGTGTAGTGGAGAGCACTGAGAACTGTGGATTGTTTTTAATAACAATATGATGAGCTGATTTATGTCTGAGCTCTACTCATGTGACATAAAACTTTCCAGAACTGGAGCTTTAGATCAGAATGGCAATTTATTGTATATAACCAGCAGCTGTTATTTAGTTTGTGGCAATTAATATCCTTCAAGCGGCTGCTACAACTGCTCAACTTCTGTTTTCATGTTCCTAGATTGTTCATACAGACCACCTCCTTTATACAGACTACATCTATGCTGACTACATTGGTGACCATTTATTTACCTTAGGCTTTGAGCCATTTACTGTTACATTTTGCAACAGTGACTTATCGGCGTTTAATGCCCATTGGGTAGTGCTGGTCAACTTCTAGTTTTTTCTATATCATTGTGGTCTCTGTCTTATCGTGTATTGACTTTGATAAATCCATTAATCTCTTTGATAATTTATGATAATGAAAATGCGGTCATTATGATTTATGGATTTTCTGATCGGTAAAGATTCCGTAATGATTTTTAATGAGGTTAAACTACTACTGTTAATAGGAATATGTGGATTGGGACAGACGATTGGTAAAACTCTGGAAAGATAGTTTACATTATTAGCCAGATACGTTGATGGCCCATAGCTTTAGGCCTAGCCTAGACCTTGAGCCGTAGACCTCGCGTAGGCCTTTAACAGCCGATGATATTTACGCATTTGGCCTATTAACGAGAACACTGTGGTTTTGTTGCAATAACTGAGCGCATGCCTGACCTGCCAAGTACTATGCAGAACGCTGTGGCCATTACAGCCATGAACTCATTCTCCTAGCTACTGATTCTAAAATGATATCTTGAGAGTGAGGGGGGGGAACAATCTTTCATTATTGACAGATCTACGAAATGTGAGATAATTACATTTAATAAATCGAGAGATGGGAACATTAAGGAATCTAATACCGATCAAAATATGGATTTGTATCATGTGATAGTCTATTTGCCGCTCGAGAAATCCTCTATTGTTCTAAATTAGGCGAGAAAGATCAATATTTATTTTTCAAACTAATATATTTTGCATATTGAATATACATCGAAGAGTTATCTTAAGAAGTAACTTTGATCGATAATCCGCTATCCCTCTGAATACCAACCACTTTAGAGCCCATACATTCTACAGCTCCACGTTGCTGCTGGTGTGTTAGCCTTGTGTTCTAGTTTAACCTCGCGTGCAAGTTATTTATTACCGTAGCCGTTTTGGCATCTCTGACGTGTATCTCATGGAAAAATCTTTTCAGTAGTAAGGCAGTAAGATCTTTATATATAGCTCATAGCTTAGCTCAATTACGCTGTACTTTTCTAATAGCGGTCAGTGGAGAGACGTCATTCTGAATTTTAAAGTATCGTTACGTTTATGATTATGTTATACTACTCTGTAAATCCAATTTAATTTATGGTGAAATATCCCTCTCATACTGTACTGCCTATTAACTGCCACATGGCACATAACTTTTCCACAATTTTACCGTGAAAGTATAATACACTACTTTAAAAATTATGACGATGGTGAATTATTAGTATGCATGATGGGCTTTTGGAATGAGCAAAGAGGCTCTGATAGTTGATAAAGACTCTTGAAACTTTGTGAAGCCCCAAATTTCTATATACCATGACTGACGTATACCATGTAACCTACATAGCATTTTAGCCTTGCATTTGCTCTATGGTCCTATTTGTGTAGGCTAACTACATCTGTGGCCCTTTGTGTGCCACTGAATGACTGCTTTTCTAAGGAAGGCCTATCTCAACTATCATTGTAAGCTGAAGAAATTAACATAAAATCGTATTTATTAATGTTTCAGGTCATCACAGTACCACTGAAAGAGAGCGTATAGAGTAAAAGAGCATTAAAATTAAAATAGAATATTAATTGGGAACCTTGGATGCTATCTCAAAGAAATAAATCGAAAGATTTGAAATAAAGTTTGATCTACTAGTAATGAGATCTAGTAGACGTCGAGCTATAGTAGTTAGAGGACTGATTACAACTATTGGATACATCTTTGAAGTTATTGGATGAACAACTGAATCATGAATTACAGCAGCAGGTAATATACTTTAATATATTTAATAATGAATAATAGCTATTAATTATATTAATATTATAACATTGATCTTATATTTTGACACTTTATTATAGATTTTAATTTTCGAGGATTGTTCTAAGTGGAATTAAAACTGAAAAATCCGGTTTAACTTCTGTTAATTGTCTTGAAAGCATATTAGTTTACTAGATTTTAACTCTGAATCTAATGATCTACAGTCCAAAAACTTTATTATGTGCTATCTGCTAACCGCTTGCAAGTAATTTCTAGTCAAACTGCTTGTAATTCTTATTTCTTGTAAATACTATGTAAAACTAATCACTGATATGAAATGAGGCGTTGTTGAATGATGATTCAATGGTTAGACAAGACGATTGCAATATTGTCATATTGATAATGATAGTTTTTGCATTGAATTGAATCATATTTATTTCACTTTAGTCCACACCACACGCAAGAAACACACGAGACAAAGTGAAAAAGGACACAAAGGCTACGAAAGCTCTACTATGTGCCCTAAACAAATATAGCCAAAATAAGCCATATAAAGTAGTTAAAGCTTACAGCAAATCATGACACTCAATCCAGCATATTGCTACATGCTGCACAATAGTCTCGTTTGTTAGCAGATTTAATGGATAAAAGCTAACATCATGCTGTTAGACATCATGTCCTTGACATAGAGAGCACTGGATTTGAATCTTGCACCCTGTTTGACAAACTCAAATCATTAACATGGTAATAACACCCATATGTCAAATCATAGAAGAAGACTACTACATAAAACAAGCTAATAGCTTGATTGATATAATACGCTGCTTCGTTAAGTTGTTATGTAGGCAATGTAGCTGACGCTAACTATTGTTATTTTTGCTTTAGTTAGCACTAAGGTATTTACTATTGATTAGTTATATCTTGATTGATTAGATATCTATTCATTATTTAATCGCAAGCGTGTTTTCCATTGGTTGCCAATAGAAGCTGATCAGACAATAAAACTGTGAAAACGTTGGATTTTTAAGTGTAAAGGGCATATGCTCAATATGTGTATGTAATATAATTATACACGTACTCTTTTATGCTATATATAATTATATACGAACTCATTTTTAAAAATACTTTAACATAGAGTGTAATAATTAACACCTACTGACTTGGCTTTATTTAGCAAAAAGTTACTATTTCTACTTTAAATTTACCTTTATTTTTAGCAAACAGTTACTATTTCTATATATTTAAATTGTCATCGTTCAGGAGAAATCTAAGCATTAATCTAGCAAGCTTCTTTTTAAAACTCTATGGGGTTTTATCTGTTATTTGAAAATTAAATAACTATATTAAAATACATCTTTATAAAGAGTGTTTGCTCAAATTACAAAAAGTTGTTGCAGAGACTATTATAATTGGGTATATCGGCAAAAATACGAGTACTGCGACGAGTGTTCTCATAATGCATAATTTAGTTTATTGTAAAGTTATATGTTAAATGAATCCGATATTATATTTGTATTGTCTGTGGCTTATGTTGATGCAGAAATCGACTTCCACTCATTGGGATTTATAAGGACACAAAGAAGAGGTCTAAGAAACGCCCTGTCGACTACAACAGTTACAATCAGAGTCTTAACGAAGGTTCTGCTTTAACCTACAGTAAGGAGATTCAAGAAGCCGCCTCAGCCGGACCGGTACTGACGATATCTAATGGCGTGGTGATCATCGATACGTCACTTCCGTCCAACAGCGTCTTATCGGTGGACTGGGTGACGAGCAAGCTTGAAGAGCTCGTTGCTTCGGCTCATCGACACCACAAGGTTTGTCCGGAGGCGACTGCTGCCATCTGGAGAATTATTCGTGACTATTGGACGTGGAGGATGCAGGAGGCCCCGGAGTTTGCGACGATGTCGAGCGTGCACGACTACGATGATCGGCTGTCGTGCGTGACCATCGAGGCTACAACGCGTCGCGTGGCGCGCAGCAAAGAGTTCCTCGAGCAACTGAAGAAGATCCCAGTAAGAAAACTTAACAAAGAAGATCGGCTTAATTGGAAGTTGTTAAAGGTTCAGTTTTTTTTCTGTTTAAACATTGTTTTCTGTTTAAGCATCAAGGTTTTTTCTGTTTAAGCATCATGTTCTCAAACATTTTAATGATGTGCTTGAAAGTTGGTGTTAACTTTTTAGCATATTTTGTTACTGCCAGTGACTTCATCATTCTTGTTAGAATATCATGCATAGGTTTAATGACATTAGAATAATAATCTGAGATCATCTCAATTTCCAAAGTCATCATCAATTCCCCATTAGTTGCAAAATTGCATTAGGATTTTCATGAACAGATAGTATTTGTCATATTCATAAAACGTTATATAGTTTATTAGTGAATTATTCTTCTGAATAATTCACTAATAAACTTTACTATGTAGCCTTTTTTCTCTCATAAATTGTAGTGCCAATAACTAATCTTTTGAATATTAACAGCTAATCTTATGAATTTTAACAAGCAACATTTTGGATTTTTAGTTAAATATCGAGTGAATTTTTAAATACTGTGAGTGCAGGTAGACCTGGAAGCATATATTGACGGTTTTATTTGGAGATATCATTCTGCGTTCAACACGGTTAACTTTATGGAAAACATCCCGCTGGACTTCGGCACATTCCTCATTGACGCCATGAGATTTGGGTGCGAAAAAGATTATGAGAAATATCTGAGTCGATTGAGGGCCATTCCTGTGCAGGTTAACATTTTAAACCAATATGTTGAAAGCGTAGGCCTTGTATAGTTTCAATGGAACATAATATAACCCTAATAGTCTACTTGATTCTTTTGAATACAGCTAATAATCTTGCTATTTATATCTATAATATGGACTTGTCTTTTAAAGGCATAGTCCCGGAAGTTTAGGGTAATATAGAAGCAACTTCCTGCAGTTTTTTTCAGAAATGAATTTGCACATTGGCTGATCCCTCGATTCTGTCAAACTGTTCTTGTTTATGGTTTTTTGAGATACTCTAATGCAATAGCTCAAGTCTAAATAATAATTACTGAAGTTATTTTTAATTACCAAAAAGCATAATTTAAATATTGCTTGAATATAACTTTATATATGCTGCACATTATGCAATACTATCATCATCATCATCGTCTTCCCTTATATCCAAGTTTAACCAGGGTCAGAATATGAATAGACTTTCTCCAGTCATCCCTGTGCCACACCATATCATCAGTCAATCTCCTATTTTTCATGTCCTTTTTAATTACAGCATCCCACGTCAATTGTGGTCTATCTCTCTCTAGCATAACATCCAGCTCTTCCCTCCAAACTCTCTTTACTACATCCTCATCTGCCTTTCTCACAGTATGCCCATACCATCTCAATCTCGACTGAGCCAACCAAATCCCAGATCCCCTCAACATTCAAAGTCATCCTCACATATTCATTTTCCATTCTGTCCTTCCTAGTTCTTCCACACATTAGAACGCTGTGTGCACAACTATATAATAACTAAAAAACTAATAAATAAAATAAAATAAAAAATAAGTAATAACTATAAACAACTGCGTAGGTTGACGAGGAGATACAGCTGATGAACGAGGCTATTGAGCACGGCACGACGCTGCACAAGTTGAGCGTTGTTAACACCGTGCAGAACTTGAGCGAGATGGTGAAGAATTCTGCTGAGGAGAGTCCATTCTTTGCTCCTTTTAACAAATTATCAACTCTAAGAGGTGTGATTTGTTACTTTTAATTAGATTTTTTATACTTATATATAATTATACTTATATATAAATTATTTATCTTTATATTTGTACTCATTTTCTGGATTTTGGAATTTGCACGGTTTAGGATCTTCTTTTTTCCTCATCGGCTTGGATTTATCTCGATAGTGCTCAATTTTGACAGGGACGACAATAGCATTATTTATTGTTGTTATTATTATTATATTATGGCAGTGGTACATTTATTAAGAATAGCAATCGATATTGAAAAGATTTGGAGTGTTACTTGAAGTCATATATATTTTGTTTGCTGTTGAAATTTCAGACTTCCCTTAAAAGTAATTAAGATTTATATTTATTGACAAGTTATTAAATCTAGATATAATTAGTTACAAATTTATCAGATTTTGATAAAATATGGAACATCTTGTCTATAAGTTGAAAAATAAAAAATTGTTGTTATGGAAATATTGCATGTGATGTTCTAAACGTTTAGACAATAATTTAAAAGACTTAAATTAAAAATTGTTATGGAAATATTCTACCTGATGTTCTAAATTTTCACAAAGTAATTTAAACGCCATTAATGCTTTAGTTTTGCTCTAAATAAGGTCATGATCATGTCTTATTCTAACAATTATTGAGCAGGTCTATCAGTGGAGGCTCAAGAACTAATCAGAGTTGAAGGTAAGAAGATCATAGAGGAGAACATCTTCAAGTCCCTGTTCAAGCTGCAGCTGTTCCTAAGGGACGACTACCTGCCCAATGCCAGGGTCACGTATGGTGTGAGCAGCCTCCCTGATGGGCATGCGTTCTACGAGGCCTGCCTCAAGTGGCATCTGACGACTAAAATGTGCCCAAAGCAGGTTTGTATCAGATGGCTATTTCGAGTTACTTAAGTTTCTGTATAAACATTTGCGCAGTTTTCTATTAATTTTGAAAGCTTACTATCGATATGAAAATTAATTGATTTAGCTGAGCCAGTAGCACGATCGGTCTAACTGTGGATCTGTTGGTATGGGGTTCAGATTCAGTATAATATGAAGTCAGAAAAATACTGCAAAACTCAGCTTTATCATTAGCTTTAATATTACTATAAAACTCCCATTTTAATTATGTTGTGGTTTTTATAAAAAATATTTGCTCGCAATGGTCGCAGTTATTTACTAATTTCTTTCATTATTTGATCTGGTTGATATATTTACATAAAAAAAAATTGATTTGCTTGTGTTTGTCTCGACAGCCAGGTTATCATGAAGTTCTCAATTACATACTATTTAAGCTGTTATTTTTTAAATTTTTCAGTGTGATTATCTCCTAGAATATTGAAATAAAAGGCTTTTGACTGTTTTTAAGTTTTAATCTACTTGGGCATTATTGTATGTTGAAGGTGCATGAAATAGGACTGCAGGAAGTGACTCGGATTCAGCGACTAATGAAGGAAATAATGAATAGCGTTGCCTTTGAAGGCTCACTGGCTCAATTCATGCAGGTATAGAACACGTATAAACAAATAATAAAAGTGTAATTGTCGTTTTATCATCCAGAAATGACGTCTCGGCATGCATCATTAAAACTGATTTCGGGATACATATGTTAGAGAGAAATAAGGGTCGCTGCTGTCCGATCACTGATCAAAAGTCCGTCCAACTTTTGATGCTATTTATGTACAGTGAGAAAAGCAGAGTTTTTGAGCGCGTAGAAAATACTACAGTTAGTCACCACAACGTAAAAATTACAGCTAAGTGCTTTAAATCATGCAGTAGACTGTCATGGAAAAACTCCCATATTTGCTCAGTGTTGTTCTTTTACTATATTATAGCACGCAATTCCTTCATTTAATGATTATAAGATTAATATTTAATTTTGTTTCTGTTGTTGTGGATCTCTCTGTCTCTCTCTTAGTGCACTGCCTACTGGCAGGTCCGTGGTATATAAAGCCTCCACTCTTCTCTGTCTTCCGATTTCCACTTCATTTCCACATGTTGTGGAAAATATTTATTATTCTCAATTGCTCTTGTCACCGTTTTATTCTAGTTTACTGTTATCGTCTTTTACATTATATTTATCTGCAGCTGCTGAAGAACGACACACGGTTCTATAGCGACAGTATGGAGGAAGCTTTGGCAGAATATCATCGTATGTTGAAGAACATCATAATGCCTCAACTGCCCAATTTCTTCAACGTAATTCCTAGTGCTCCGCTGGACGTGGTTGAGCTGCCACAGGGCGGGCCCGGGGCGCAATATCTTCCAGCTTCTGCTGATCATTCAAAGCCCGGACAGTTTCAGGTTAGTGTGCTGTGCAGTCTCTCTCTCATCTCTCTCTCATCTCTCTCACTCTCTCTCTCTCTCTCTCTCTCTCTCTCTCTTGTCTCCCTCTCTCGCTCTCTCTCTCTCTTTAATGTTCTACCAAATGGCAGGTTCATATTCTTATCCACAGTCTGCCTTTGAGCTCCTGAGAGAGCACTTCATAGGGCAACAAGTTAAACCTATCACTAAGGCTGTGCCTTACTAAAAGCTTAATGTAGCCTTTAGCTTGAAAAATACGACCTCTGAGGTGGTTTTCTTTGCCTTCCTCTGTCATTGCTTAATTGCCTCTTACGGCACGTGTAGTTTACATTTGGTCTTTTTGGACGGATTGAAAGTGAAATATTGAATTTTAGACAGCAGACTTTTGTACATTGATTTTATGAGATCAATTTTATGTGTAATTTTTACTGTTATATAAATGGGTGTAAGGAGACTCTGCATGTTTGAATTCTGTTCAGAAAAAAGATTTCCTGTTTAAATTTATATAGTTGTTATTGAATTAATAAATAGTTTTCCTCCTAGCTCAAACACTAAAGTGTTGTATTGCAAAAATAATTCTCCAGTTTGACATGTTTTAATAGATATCTTTTTGTACTTAAATTTATTTTATTTTAGGTATATTATTATATAAGGTAGATATTTTTATTGCGTTCTTTCAGGTTGGCAGTATAAAATCTCCTCGATTTCTAATGATGGCTCTACTGCTACACGAAGGAATGCCGGGGCATCATCTCCAATACTCAACCGCCATGGAACGAAATCTTCCAGATTTTCGTAAGACGCGCGACTACCGACGTATATACGGCGCGCCGCTGCTGTTTCCGGTGTTCACGGCGTACGACGAGGGCTGGGCGCTGTACTCTGAGTACCTGGGGGAGGAGATGGGCGTGTACAGGGACTGCTTCGAGCTGTTCGGTCGCTACTCGGAGGAGATGGTACGAGCGACACGGCTGGTCGTAGACACGGGGCTACATCTGTACAACTGGTCGTACGACGACGCCGTGTTGTACATGACGGAGAACACGTGCCTCAGTAGTTGTGATATACTGAGCGAGGTGAACAGGTATCTAACCTGGCCCGGACAGGCTTGTGCATATAAGATAGGCGAGCTGAAGATCAAAGAGCTCCGTCGATTGGCCGAGTCACGTCTGGGCGATTCTTTCAACGTTAAAGATTTCCACGATGTTGTGATTGGATTGGGAGCCGTTCCCCTTCTGGTGCTTGAAGGTGAAGTGAATGATTGGATACAGCGAGTGTTAGCATCTGATAGCTCTAGTGAAGCCAGCGATGATTAATATATTTATATATTATTGGTAGCATATTTTACTACGTTTAGTGATCACATCTGTATAGGTTTTTGTTGATTAAAAAATGTTCTGACAATTTTATTTTATGTCATTAGAGGTCTAAAAGATGACTTTGAAAAGTATTGATTAAATAACACTGTTGGTATAACTGATTTTAATCATTCTCCTTAAAGAAAAATCAAAAACAAAGTAATTTTTATTTAAGTTTGTAAGTGGATGCATCAAAAGTTTCTGTTGATTTTTTCATATTTGATTTGTGATCTGTTATTTGAAATTTCCTTCATTATGCTTGATTGAATATCTTGTATATTCTATAAATGATATGTTAATGTTCTCAACAGTCTGGAAAGTAAAATTTGGAAAAGTGACTGAAAGTTTGTATTGTCTCTCTGCTTCAAAATACATGAAAAGGAAAACTAGAAAGATTTATATTTAGTTCTGAAACTTTTGTAAGAAACGAGGCATTTGATATTTTCATAAGTCATTATATCGATGTTAATGGCACATTCGTTATAAATATTGGATACCTGTATACATCCACCATTTAAAGTTCATAATGTTACCATTTTATAGGAATTTACTCAGAGAAACTTAATGAATTTTAGAATACAGTACACTGAGTATATGCTTTTTATAGGAATTTACTCTTTAATGAATTTTAGAATTCTGTACTTTGAGTATTATGATATAATCTATGTATGTTTGTAATTATATTTTACATTTCAACCGTATTTATTGCCTGCTTGTGGCTTGTTGTGGTCTTTATCACTTGTCTTCTAATGGGCTGTTGTGATCATTTTGCCTTCAACCAATCTGTTTAAAGTGCATAAGAAAAATCGTCTCTTGAACGTTTTACTGTAGACACTGACTAAATTATCAAAAAATTATATACCTATAGAAAAAATTTCTTAATTAACTATCTACTCCGTCAGTTTCATTATCTGTTGACTACGTCAAAATTAGAGGCACTAGTATGCCATGAAGAATGGGTCGGGAAAGATTTGACTCGTGAAACTTTAAACTGAGCTAAGTGAATTTATCCAAATTATTCCCTATGAACTGTGTACTGTTACTTTATTGATTTTATGAAGCAGGTAACCAAGTCAATGCTTCTGTTTCTATGCAAACCTTTATTATATCTTAACTTTATTGCATGCATAAATAATTATAATTTATGGTGCTGAAATCAGTGTTTGTAAATATAATTGTTAATATTGCAATCCACTTTAGTTTGTTCAGTTTTTCATTTGACAATGCAAAAGAGAGTGTCCTGCAACATGTTGTAAGGTATTGCTCACTATTTGTTGTTTTTTAAATATTCCATTGCAGTTTAATTTATGTTATCTAGACAAATATTCTCCTTTATTGACTGCAGTGTCTGTGTTTATATTGTGAATAATCGTTGCTTATTGCTTTGTTAATATCATGGACACAAAAGCTGCCTTCTGTCTTAAGCTAATCTCACAGCATTTACCTATATGACTTTTTATATGCATTTTGTGCAAGCCTTATCATGATGCTGGCCTTGTATATGTGCAATAATTTCTCAACGATAATGCTATGTATATCGTTTGCTATTAAATAGCATCGTCAGAGCGAGGTTAATTTTAGATTTTATATCCGTACCTGAGCTCTGTTTTATTATATTTTATTGTATGTTTATGCCTTCACATATTTTTCTGAAAAGTTTAAATGGAATTTCGTTGAAAGCTTAGTAACTATAATCTTTATGGTGGATATTATAAGATCCTTATGACTGAGGACACATTTAGTTATGTCATGCTTATTATTGTCATGCTTTCAAAAAGCGAAACAAACGCTAAGACTGATTCCAGTCTTAAGCTTTTAATTTGTCATACTTCTCCTTTGTTGCCTTTAAGAATAGCGATCTTACCTTATGCATACTTATTCTATGTAAAATACGCAGTTGTAAAAGTTGACCTACAAATAAAACTAATGTTGGATTAATCATTGACCTATAAATTAGTCGAAGTTAAAGTTTACTGATATCTTCTGACTATCCTGACATCACTTTGTGGTGAGCAGCTAAACATTAAATGTTCATTGTATTTCTTATAATTTTCTTGATTTAATGTTACATTATCTTGCAGCAAGTTTGTACAATTTTATATTGAAATTGTTGTCTTATTTATCTATAATTTTATCGTGGGCTTGTTATTCGTATTGCTAATTATTTTCTCAGTCTCTGCTAGTGTACTGCTTAGCAGAGACTAGTAGTATATTTTTTATTTTTCTCGGGTCCTAGTTTTTTTCCATATAACTGCGTACAATTGCGGTATCAAATCAACTGACTTGCATAATCTTGTTCTTTCTTTCTTGTTCTTTTCAGTTTTCGTTCTCTTAGCTATGTGTCCAATTAAAATATCTACTGACTGAGAAAAATAAACCTCCAGCTAAATCTCAATAAAGTTTAAAGTTAAAATAAGTTTTGTTTCTACTCACTTTATGATCATTAGTAATCGTTGCCTTCTGCTAGCGAGGATTACCGCTAGTGCAGATTTAAGAACAGTCTTCTTCTATGCTACATGTATAATTCAATGCCGGAGCCAGTGACGATGTTGGTAGATATTCGACCGCGGACCCATATGTGCGGTGTTCAAATTTTGAGCTCGCCACTCACTGTCTCGCTACTCAGCTATCATCCCTTTCGAGTAAGGAAGCTGACCTTAATATTAGCTATTTTAATGCTGCACTTTGAATATTCGGTAATCCAAGAATGTCGTACATCATCCAGGTCTTAACCGAGCCCGACGTTGTTTAACTTCATTTAAGACACTTGCGCTCTACTAGTATATTAATCAAGCCCTCCTCCTATTCGCGGCGTTACTTAGCACTCTACGCGCTGAGCTGCAGGTATATAGAAACTTTAATCTGGTCTGGCTGTGTGAATATGTTCATTACGATGGTGGAAATCCTAAGAAATTGACAAGATCACGGTTAGAATTTATTGTGAGAGTTAACTTTAAATTTTGTTTAACTCTTTAGGTTGTTAAGATTTCTCTCCCATCGGCTTGACTTTGATTATAATTATACAACGATAGTTGTGTACGGATGATGGTAACACTCTAGTTGCTTGTTGTCAATGTTAACGTGGACGAGATGAATACGTTAACTTCATGGTTAATTATCAAGGATATTAAGAAAGTTTACATAAGTTATTTTGACGACTAAAACTAAATCGACAAAACAATTGTAATGTTATCGTCGCCCGCGACAACATCGGGCACTGATTAATGTCAAGTACGCGAGCAAATAAATGAAAGGTCGTCTAGCGGTGAAAATCCAGTATCTGTATCAGTGCGATTAAAACAGAACTGTGTCAGTATGACAACATCGTGCACTAAATCAAAGCAAAATCAAACCACAGAACCGAAAACCATGCAAATTCAGCTGATCGCAGAACCAGTTCCAAGTTTGAAGACGCCAAAGGAAGTTTTTTTTCATCTAGTCCATCAAGTCCATTTAAATATCGGTTCAGAAGGTTGAAGGCGCCACAAAGGCACCATCTGAAATAGTAAATATGACAACATCATGCAAAATCAAGATGACAACAAAATTAAAGCTCCGATAAGCGGCGCAAAACAACGTTTAATTATAAAACTCCGTGTAGAGTGTCCGCTTGGTCAAACCAGTAATTTTAAGGACCGTTCCCCTACTTTTCTCGTGGTCGTGAAATCTGTTAAGTGAGTGTGAACTCGTGGACTTTCGCAACAACACTTTAAGTGCAAATGGCATCAATTACAAGATAGATAACTATAAAAAAAGTTAACACGCATTATAGTAAAATGATCAACTACATTGACACCAGTCAATTTTATTACCACATGCTTAAAACGTTAGACAATTTAGATAATTTTCGGTATAACCAGTCCAGTGAATGTCCGAGATTTTACTGTCAGATCAGCGCGGCTGCGATTCAAACCCATGAGAGTTCGATTTACCTCAGGATCTGTCGCTTAAAAACTTAAGGGCGTTACCCCTTAAGCTATTATGACATTCTTCATTATGGTATTATATGGACTATATGCCGTTCATACATTTAAGCTTTGACGAGCAAAAAGAACACAAAAAAAAAAAAAAGGAAAATTGGCTATGCCATATACATGTATGTTTATTGGTCTATACTGTACATGTAATTTTAAAAGCGATAAATTTAATAATCTTAGATAATGGTTGCGTATAGCGCGATACTTAACCACATCCACTATATTACTAAGCAATTAATTAAAATACTTTATATTTTAAATAGCTTAACTATGGTATCTTGAGCGATCGCTCTCTTGGATGACACTCAACTTTAGATAGGCGTTGACGTAATAAATTAGCCTACTAGTAGACCTAATAAGTAAAAATCTATTGGCTAGCTGACGATTTTGAATAATCATTATGACTTTGATAATCATTATGGTTTTGAAATTCGTGCAATCCGAATTGGGGTACTGTAACTCCTTGTTTCTGAATCTCCCAAGCTGTGAGATCGACAGATTGCAGTTCATCCAGAATTCCCTCGCACACGCAGTCTTCCGCAGCTCTAAACACTCCCTTGTGACTCCTGTCTTGAAGTTTCTGCATTGGCTCAAAGTCAGAGAACGCATTGCGTTCTCTGACAACTTTCAAAGTCTTGCACAAGGCAGCTTCTCTGACATAAAAGTCTATCACTATCCCGGGCAAAGGTTAATAGGTCCTCTAAGTTAATTAGGATACTCTATAGCGACCTAGCATTCCTTCTCGCAGTAATCTCTCCAAGCGTTCCTTCCAGCACACTGCTCCTCAGATATGGAATTCTCTTCCTTCCAATTTGCGCACCCCCTCACCCTCTCATAATCATCCTCAGTTTCATAGACGGTTGAAGACTTTTCTCTGACCTCTCATATTCAACCATTGCACCGTAATTGTGACCAACATGTAAACCTAGATTCATTCCACTAGCACCCTTCCTGGGACTGAATTCCCGAATTTGGCTTGCACCGTTTCTGGGCCCCAAAATCTGCTCATCGGATTAGATTAGATACCATAGTGCTCAATGTTGTCATGGACGACAGTAGCACTCTAATTCTGTTGTTGTTGTTGTTGTTGTAATAGACTTTATTTTACTTTATTTTACATGTGTTACGGTAAGTCGGTAACGCTTTGCGCATGCGCTGTGACAATATTACAAATGGAGGATGTTGTTGTTGATTGTTAAAAACAAAGTATAGCTTATCTATTTGTAAATGAAATTTGAATATAATGCCTAATTTCTGGACTGTTTTTTGAGCTTTTGTCCAGTTATTTCAAATTCGTGCTAGTTGTATGAGTGGTTACACGAGAGCCGGATATTTGGTTACATTCATGTGGAAATAGGTTGAATTACTGTTTACCTAACTTTCAGTTCGAAATTAAAGTTGCCTTTTGATAGATTAATTTATTGAGCATAATAATTCGTTATTTTTACATAATTTTTCCTGCAATTTTAGGAAAGTACTGTGATATCATGTGTAGATCATTCTAGTCGTATTATCGCCTAATTTTATTATTATGTTTTATTTTCTAATTGAAGCTTACAAAATAAATATAACATTTTTCTAATTCTGTTTTAATCATCCTCGATCGAAAATAATCTTTTTTCTTGAGATCCATGTTTGAAGGATGGCATTTTTAACATTATTAAAGTCTGTTTTCTCAATTGCACATATACACCTTGGAAGACACACTGTATGTAAGATTCTTGTTATATATTGTTATTTTTATGGGAGGACTAATCAGCAAACTTCTAAGTGTGGTCATTTCTAATGTAAATGGTGTAAAGAAATAGTGTAACTAAGTGTAGTGTAGTGTAACACTCAGCGTACACTACATTTAGTGCATATGAGTTTATACTTAGATTCTAAATAAACTAAATGTAGTAGAAGTACGCTAATATCAATATTTACTATACTCAACTTTAACCGTAGATCATTTAAACCTTGGATGAGAGTTAAATTATGCATCCGAAATTTCAATATTTATTAAACAATGTGCTGTGGCTATTAACTTCTAGGTTAACCACTAGATTATGTAGGTCAGCCAATAACAACGCCGTCTCCGGGTTGATCGACCAATCATCTTACTTCATAAACAAAACTAGGATATTTTTATTTGTTACCTAAGTCCGGGAATTAAGGTTACACAATAGCAAATTGAGACTATGCTGTTGTTTAAATCATTGCTAAGGTTTAAACTGCGATTTATCTATTCCTTAAATGTGGCCGTAAGTTTAAGAACCCTAAGTGTAGTTTACTCTAAGTGTTAAAGTACTAAGTACACAGTGTCTAAGTACTAAGTAAACTCACTACTAAGTATACTCTAAGCATCTGAACTTTTTGAAGTCTCCATACTCTAAGTACACTCTGTATACTTACTAACAATTCACACATGGAAGTATAAGTCTAAATACCCTAAGTGTAGTGTATGCTAAGTGTCGTGTAACTGGAGTAAACAAATTTAAAAAAATAATATAACTAGTGTGTTAACAAAAGAGCTAGTGTGTAAACAAATATGTGCTAATGTAATTAGAGTGCTAATTAATATTGGCAGCCTGCTGTAATTTATCTGTAGAAGCTACAATGGGTGGAATGACGATCGATGGAGATGCGGATGAAGATTTAACGGATCTGATATTAACTTGTAGAGAGGATATTGACGATCCTAACATCGACGTGTATCTCGAAACTCTGCAGTCTAAACTGAAGCATATTGCTTCTAGTAAGTTTCTTACCCTGCTACCTGTGTGTAATGCTTTACACATGTAATGCTTGAATACTAAGCTCACCGGACACTAATGTGGTCATCGGACAGTGAAATATATTTCTAATCTTGCTTCGATTTGTTATAAAAATTAAATTAAGATTGTTACTTGCAATTTATTTCTTTTTATTTTAACTGCATGTTGATAGTGCTGTTATGTTGATATTGCTGTTATTGTAAAGTAAAAGTAAAGTAAACGCACATTATAGTGAAATGATCAACTACATGTATGTTGATGTCTGCATTTTTAATACCATATGTTTAAACCGTTAGGCAATTTAGACCATTTTCCGTGTGATCAATGATGAGTTATTTGTGATGCTGTCTGTGATATGTGGGCATAGTAACAATTCATCGTCAGGCACAAGTTTATCAGGGACAATATTATTGACCAATAATATTTTGTGTCAGACGTGGTCAATTCTAAAATGCATTTATAATTTCTGAGCAATTAATATGTAATTTTTTAAGCGTTATGAAAGCTGTGGAGCCAAAGTTAACTTCATTTTTATCTCTTGAAGGCGATATCATTAACGGGAGAACTCGGGATTTCAATCTCGCACTCACTGGTCGGTTATCTTACCGTGGTCGGATATCTTACTGACATCGCCACTGGCTCCAGCTAGTGACAGTGTCCAGCCATAGACATTACATATTTGAATTTTTTGTTGACAAAAAATCAATTGAATAAAATACTCATTTGGATTATTGTCTCTAATAGATAATTACATAAGTAATTATTTTCTATACCCAGTTGTTGTAATAAATTAAAAATAGTTTGTTATAAGGATATTGTTGCAAGTAAATAAATTAGATGAAAATAATTAAGCTTTGATTGTTACCTCTAGGTGATCACATGCCAACACTGGAGAAAGTTGAACCTTGGAATAGTATTCGTGTCACGCTCAAGTTGACCAATCAGGCAGCTGCGCAGTTACGCCAACTGGCGGAGCAAGGTGATTCAGCACTGCTTAATCTTGGAATACTTTCATTACAAGTTCGTGATGATCACGTCATTCTTCTTTCTAATTCTGGCGGTGAACGGGAATCAAATGAACAAGTCGTTCAAGCGGGTGAATCCCAACAAGCAACTTCAGTCTCTGCAGGATCGTTAGAGTTATCAAACATGGACCAATCGACAGAACTCGGCGGGTTCGGTAAATTTATTAATAGAGCTACGGAGGTAGCGGGTGATGCTATTCTAACTGTTAGCCAACGACTTGCTTATATGGCGCATAACTCTACATCATCTGGCTGTTCTTTTGGGTGGCCCGATATGCTCCAAGCATCATCTCAATTTGCTCAACTGGGAAGTCAATCTCGAGTGTGGCCTTCAGATAGTTATCGGTCAAGTAATGAACATGATCGACTACTAGATGGCAATGCATTACATACGTCATCATTGGCTCCGCCTAATGTTGCCTGGCAACAGCATTGCAGCAAGTTTGAACAAAATCTAGAAAAGCATGATAGTATTGTTAATCATTACAATACACAGAGACATTCTTATAATGCAGGCGAATGTACGTTTGAAGATGTCCAGCCCAAGAAGCGTAAACGAAAGCCTAAGCCGAAAGTAAAACCAGCTGAGAGCTTAGTAGAAAATGGTACTATAAATATGTCGGAGGAAATTAAAGTAAGATTAGAAATGGCTACAAATGGTGCAGGTAATGATGAAATTAATTGCAGAAATTCAATGTTTGCAGGATTGAAAGGTGAAAGATCATTAACCAATGACCAGATTGGTAACTCGATGTCACGTGCCTATGAATCAAACTTCAGGGTTGCCAATATGTCAGCATTGCCATTCACATCTGAGATTGTTGGAATGGAAAATCTACTAAGACCTCCGCCCAATCCCCTAGTGGTTGTACAAAATGAAATTCTTGCCAATCAAAAGGAGCATTTGATGCATGCCTCTGCCGCTGGGTATACAGGGAAATTGAGCAATTGTCCCCCGTCGTATGTTAATACATTGATTTCACAGGGATCGATGTTTCCACCATCCAGTCTTCAAAATGCGAGACCCTCCTCTAGAGGAATTATTTCTGCGGCTTGTTCTTCCGCAATAAGTAATCCACCAGTAGCTATAACTGACCTACAGGCTTCTGAAAAACGAATTGCTGCTAGTTCTTATTCTGCTATGAACATTGATGATATTTGCTCATTATCGAATGGTAGTTCATCGTTATTACATGGAACTGTAAAAGCTGAAACAGTTTCACGATCATCTTCACTGACCAACATGTCGAGACCTGTTTTTACTTCCTCCAGCACTGCCGTGGAGCATGTATTAAATGTTCTCTTCGACGACGATGAAGATGAAGATTCTATGAAGCAGGACTTTGAAATCTTCCTCTCTAAGAAGAATGCACAGGTTAACTCTTTAGCAGAGAATCCCAGCTCACTATTTAAGACTAAAACAGCATCAAAACGATCAAAGAAGAAAACGAAATCGTTGGATAGTGACTCAGATCTAGCCAGTTTTACTCCAGCATCTGTGCTTGCAAAGCGTGCAAAGTTTGAAAGGGAACTGGAATCGGTCATTGCAAGTAGTTCTGCAATACACGTTCGACATGGTTCTAAAGGATCACCTCTAAGTGCAGAAAGTATGTCCAATCTCGGAGGATCCAAAGGTTTGCTTTCGGATATTATGAGTAGGGGCAGCAGTAAGGATCAATCGTCTGAGTTGCATTGCTCGTTGAGTGCTCAACAGTTGGGTGAAAGCTCTAATATAATTCGCTCTCATTCTTCTTCCAATTCATCTCTCACTCTGAGTAAGTACTGATTTGTAATCATTCTGTAAAAGTATAAATTGTCACAACGAATGATTTCAATTTTCTTCCCTTTTAAGTTGATGGATATGTATAATTACTGTATATTGTATGCAATTTTTTTACAGAGTTTCTTGTAGGTAAATTCATAATTTTCAGTTTTTTAGTGTGTTACCTGTGTGTAATGTCCATCAATTTTCTCTAGGAGAATTAACATTTAGCTAAGAGACACTGTCCCTATATTAGGTCTCATAACTGGTATCTGGCATACTATACATTTTGTATTGGTTTTAAAATCGGTAAGTTCTTGCAAATCTCTTTAGTCTCCTTGACTGCAATACTTTTGTATTCTGTCTGATTGGTCTTCACGTTTTTGAAGATTGTAACCTGTCCTGCGACTTGCCCTGTAACTGTGCAAGTCGTAATACATTGCTAATATTATATTTATTGGCTGTGAATTATTCTCTGCATAAATATAAAGTAATTAAAATTTAAAGTGTCTTGTTTGTAAACACCTACAAGTGGCCCTCTATGACAGACTGTACAGTGTTCATCTTTTCCTCATGTAAATTGTAGCCTCAATCTTCTGAAGAAGTTATTCCTTACAAGCTTTCATTATAATTATCAATCTTAGTTGGCTCCTTCATAGCAATTGAAGTTGTCCTTTACTTTAGGTATTCAGTTACTTTAGGTATTTAGTCTTTAGGTATTTAATCTTTAGTTGTTTAGTCTTTAGGTATTTAGTCATTAGGTATTTAGTCTTTAGGTATTTAGTCTTCGTGATTTGAATGATTTCTTTGATAGTTTTCAGTTAGTCATAGTTTAGATGTATGATATAATAGGTCACGCTCAGGAGTCTCGGATCAGGAGAGATGATGAAAACCCTCAGAACCTGCAGATGGGAGGTGGAGATATTCCTGATGATCTAGAAGATCTTCACAGCAGCGATCTTCTTGTGTTTGACGATGGTTTGGTGGACCACGAGCCTTCTACTGCGGTTGATGATGCCATGGAGGTTCTGCTGGGTTCTCGCTATCCTCCTGAGGCTGAGGCTTTCAACCAGCCACCTGTTCAAAAGAAAACAACGCGAACACGAAAGAGAAAGAAGGAGTTAGTAAATCCATATAACGCATTGATATTGGATAGATCATTTAGTATGCCACCGGATCAGACAGAGTTTCATTTCCCCAATATTAACTCTCATAGAATACCTGAACGAATGCTTAGCAGATCTCTAAATATCTCTGATATGGCATCATTTAGAGTAACTTCACCTCCGAACTCCTCGACGTTCAAGTACACTGCCTCTGAATCGCTGGATGTTAGAAACCAGACCACATCTCAGGTCGTTGATCTGGTAGACATGGAGAAGACGTCACAGTCGCTTTTAGCGAACGAAGGAATGTACACGTGGATGGGAAGTGAGCCGGATCTTTGCGGCTCTGCCGCAGATAGCGGCGTAGCATCTAATACTTCTCTCAGCGTAGGTTCTGATATGTCTGAATCGGATAGAGCGTCTGCAGAACAGGCTTGCACTGACTCCCAATCATCTATACCCAACCAGTCCCTGAGTGCTGCTGTAGAATCGACATCGCATTCTCTCGTGTCCAACGACGCCGTGCCTGCTGGAAATCCTAAAAGTAATTTTTCAGGCAGTTTATTAAATAGTAACAGCAATAATGTACCTGCACAGACTGATGCGAGTATTGGGAGTGAAACGCAGATTAGAAGTGGAACAATAAAGAAATCTCACGAAACTGTCAAAAATGTACCAGTTTCTGCAGTTTGTCAGAAGCGGAAGAACTTTAGTAAAACTGGTACTGCAAATTCTAAGAGAAAATTAATAAACCAAAGCTCTTTATCTACTTCAGTTGCGTCAAGTCATGTCAATGACGTACTCAATGGCGTAACAAATGATGCCTCTAAAAGTCAATGTCTTTCTGCTTTATACTCAACTAATAAGGAAACGGGTGTATCGAAAGAAAACACTATTAGTAACCCGAGTGGATTATCATTCTCAAACTCTCAAATGAAATCGGCACTTTCAGACGATAAATGTAATGTCACGTTGCTTGACGACTCTACCTTGTCACATACTATCAATGTATCCGCTGGTCTCTATACCGCAGTATCACGACCACTGACCATCCAACCTCCGATAGTGTCTCCAACCCTGCCGCAACAACTAAGTGAGAGCGTTCAAAAAGCCATGCTAGGAGTACTAAAGGATGATAACTCAAGTCAAAGTGACTTTCAGCATTTGTCTAGCAGCAAGTCGAGGTGTTTGAGCGTGTCCGACTCAGGGGCTGTAGATACAAATTTCTGTTTATCTGATAAACTGTCGGATAATTGTGCCAGAATGAAAGATAGTAAGAATGTGGCTGATGGTAGTTTAGCTAGGATAGAAAATGATACGTTGCCTGAAAGACAATTGCTCAATATTATTAGCCTGGCGGTTAATAACAAAGTGGATAATAGGTGCTCGAATAGGCTGCAAGTAAACAATGGCGATTCTAACAATGTACAAGCTATGAAACTAGATGATGGAAAAGACGCTTCTGAGAGTACCTCATCCAGTCAAGGAAGCGATTTAGTGGACGAATCAGCGTTTATTTCTAATGTTACTAATGGTGATTCGTCAAAGTCCAAGCTCTTGCACAACAAGTTTAACATTGCTCCGGAGTTATCGCCTGTATCTACTAAAACTATAATACGTCTTACAAAAGCTCCTGCTTCTGAATCTGAGACAAAGAGTGCTGCGCAGTGGTGTGTTCAACCCGTAAAACTGGGCAATTTAAGTGCTAAAAATTTATTGTCTGTTCATCCAAGTGAAAAATCTGAGATAGACAACAATGGCCGATTGAAAGTGAAACTAAACAATTGTAGAAGTAAATTAGTTACCGGTGGTCATCACAGTGCAATTACTGTCTCAGGTAATATCGAGCAGAAGTCAGATAAATCTAAGAAAACTGCAAAAATCGTACAGTCGAATAGTGTTGTAAGAAAATCTAATAGAACATTAGAACTCAAAAGACATAAAGAGTCCTCTCCCATCAATGGTGTGCTATCTTTAAAATCATTAGATGATATTGAATCTGATAGAAAAGACAATAGTCGAACAGACAAAGAAAGTTTGTCAGCAATGGAATCTCACGGGTTATCTGTCAAATCAGATATTTTGCCATCTGATACTAATAATCACTTGGCTAAATATAGATTCACAAAGGATAGAGTCGGTTTGACAAATTCTGATTCGGCACATAATGAAAATTCTAAAAGCGGCAACATGGAATCTGTTAGTTCTTCTGCATTGCCAAATAGTTTTAGCTTACCTTCCGTTAGTGTTGCGCAAGACAAAATATTGTGTAATATAAGTAAGACTTCAAGTACGCAGAACTCTACAATATTACCTGCTGGAATAATATCTTCAGCTCATATATCTGATATTAAATCCCTGAGAAACGATGAGTTGAGATATTCAATAGAACAGAGCAGGATTTCATTGAATGCTAATATGTCTTACAATTCTTCAGTCCCTAATTTCAATTCAACCGCATCTTTAACCAGTAGTGAGATAGATAGGGTTTTAGAGGTTAAATCGATGCCCACATCTTTAACCAGTAGTGAGATAGATAGGGTTTTAGAGGTTAAATCGATGCCCACATCTTTAACCAGTAGTGAGATAGATAGGGTTTTAGAGGTTAAATCGATGCCCACATCTGCGATGCCCACATCTGCTCAATCTGATAGTCAGGCCACAAATAAAGCTGATGAAATTCGTAGAGATGAGTTGCAATTGGGTTCCAATGTTGGTTGTGCTTCCCAGCCTGCTGCAGATGGAAAAGTTGGATCGTTTGAAACGCTTGCAGGCGAAACAAAACCCTTTCCAGACGATAGCTCAACTGAAGCGACTGAAAACTGCGAGGTCAGTTGCAACGGAGTAGAAGCTCAATGTAATTCAGCTGAGAACAATGTAATGGAATCTCTTTCAACTGTTTGTCAATAGGTAGGTATATTTATCCATTCATATTTCTTGTTGCTTTAAAGTTTAAACTTCCGCATGCCATGGATGCAGCATCTCTCTCTTGGTGCAGTGCCTTTGTGCAGCTTCATTGCATGCAGTTCCTCCACATATTTCCATCCTCTGCTTTTCTCTTCATATCAACATACAAATTGGTTATCAAATCATTCAGCATCACAAGTCTCTTTACCTTCCTCTAGCCTTTTCTCCCTTGATTCTTTCTTCAATTACCTCTTTAAAGACATTTGGGCATATGCAAAAGCTGCTTCCTTATGGATGCAGTATATGCCAGTGTAAGCCAAGCTGCAGTTCATATTTGAAAGTGAAACATTTATCAGTGGCTGTACTGATGCAGGTGATTGACAAGATTTGGCTCATTGTTGTATACTGTTCATAGCCTGAAAAAAGTATTCAGCCTTTATTTGTTGCTATTGATGTGAAATATAATAATTACTAACTGCCTGAGTGAAACCTTATAATGAAATGACAGAATTATCAGAGAAGACGATGTAGGGTTAAGAAGTGTTGAAATTATTTGAACATTAGCCTAAGTAAAGTAATCTTGTAAGAATTTTACAAATTTCGTTTACTAGCCGTCGTGCTTCATAAATTGTAATTCAGAAGTATCTGTAGTATCGTTAAGAGTTTTAGTATTTATTTATATGTATTGTAGCCATTACTTATGACTATACCTATATTTCTGATTTGAATTGCAAACTATCTTTTCTCTGTAACTTGAATTTATTCTAATATTTTTCAGACAATAACTGTATGTTAACTGCTCACTCTTTTCTCTCACCTGATGTTGTCGCGGACGAGTGGCTCATCTCTCTGCAGCTATCACGCTCAGGACTTGTAACATTCAGCTGTTATTAATTGGCTTCTCTTCATGGCGCATTGGATGTAGCGCTTTTGTTATGCTTTAATCACATCCTCTATATGTTCTATACGTGCATCCTTATCGTCTTTAACTGCCTGTAATGGAACCCTTTGTCCTGATTTTTTTTTGGATGGCTGCATTTAGAATAATTGCATGATAGATGCAATGAATTATTTATGAATGAATTGACGCTAAAGGATCAATCACTCAATCTATCAATGACTGTATCAACTCAAAGTTGATAATATACATGTACTTTAATACAATTGCCTGATATAGAAAGACGTGATGGCTTCATACTCAGTCAAGCAGTCTCTAGTAATAGCATTATGATGCAAAACAGACGTTAAACTTACAGTAGCTGAATTCTTTTTCGAAATTTCAAATATTTTGCACGGGTATTTATTCACTATAGACTTAAATTCTATTAAGGTTTTCACTGCAAAAATTAAGTGAGATTTTACTTAAACTTATCCAAATTTTTAAGTTAGAATATTTAACTTACACTTGATGTGTTTTGAATTAGATGTAGGAGTAGTATTTAGACTCTTGGACCAGAATTTATTTTTTGGTTAGACTATTTAAAAGGAATTTTGTGAATGAGGTATTGTGTTACTAGCATTAATATGCACTTACACCTGTCTATTATGTACTTGCTTGCAGTTCATTATAACTATTTGTTGAGAAGTAGGTTGTCATGTAGTTTGTTTTGTTTTAATTTTGCCGTACCTGACGATTTTTAGATTTAGTTGCTAAGCACGCTTGGGAATATACTGTGTTGTATGAGTATTGAATAATGAACGTATCCAGTGTCCATGAATCTAATGATACTATAGTATAGAATCCATTTTCATGGTGCAATTTAATTTTTTATTTATATCATTGAAAGTTTGATAACCAATTTGTTGTATATTTTTTATTCTAAAATTAACGTAACTGAAAATTTCTTGATTTCTATTCTCCGATCAAGATCGTAGGCTTTGTTTAGATTGACACTAGTTCTTAGAATGTTTTACGATTATCGTGTACTGATTTTTTTCAAGCAAGATGATGCCAAGGGTGTTCCTGCTGCATGCGTCACTGCAAACTGATTTATCCGACACGACTTAAAAAACTAATAATAGGCCATATGTGTAATAATGCGACAAATCCTGTAGGATATGCAAATCTGTGGTCACTTTTTGTAGCAATCGCTTACTTCCAATCAAGTGATCCAAGAAGAATAGTAAAGCTTGATGGGCCCATTTCAATTGAAAGTTTGCACTTGGTTTGATTGACATATAAATTAATAAGAAACCCTAACTGAAAATGATACTAATACGTCTTCGCTACTTTATGTCGAGCAACTGCTATTTAATGCATGGGCTCAAGTGATTTTAGACTTTTAATTATACCCTCCTTTCAGTCATAGCATTCAAATTTTTATTGTTTACCTGCTGAAACTGACTTACTTTTAGATCTTCTCTTTATCATGGCTCTGCAAAATATTATATGTACATGTTTATATACTTGTGTGGGTCTATATATACATGTACATTATATATGTATGTATATATGCATGTATGTATATTCTAATTATTTTAGTGGAACTTTGATGAGGTGATGTCATTTTGCATTACTGATTTGCAAGTGTTTTAGTCGTATATTTGTAAATATTATCTTTAGGTGAATATGTAGATTGTGAAAATTTCTGAAATCGTCATTGACTTACTTAATATTTATTTATTGCATGAATTGTAAATAGTATGTAAATAGGTGAATACTTTATGAATGCTTTTTGTTGTTATGTAGTATTTTTATTTTGTTATTGAATGTCAACTGTCTTCTAACTTATCTCTCACATAGCTGTTTAGGATGCGACTATTGATCTATTCATCCATAGCAGATCATTTTTGACGCCATATTGGATATTGTGTGATTGTGGTTGATTTTTAAGCAAAAACTGATTAAAAATAGTTGAAACATTTCAATTCCGAGCGTAAAAAGTTATAATAAATTGAAGCCAAACTCTACATTATATTTACTGATTGAATGTTTTTGGTTTTCGCAATAAATTTAGTAGCATGCCGATACAGATTAGTTAAGATGTTGATAGTTTTCTATTCATTTTGAGCTATTCTTAATATGTCAGTATGTCAAATTATTAACAAAAAATTAATCTTTAGTTTAAGGTGTCTTCTCACATTATTGCTAATTTATAATGTTTACACCGTTCTACAATGACTTATGTTTTACCCTGATGTGTCCTAAACTCCTAACCTGTTCTGTATGCTGTGATTGTATGCGCGAGTCTATGAATATACTACTAGTTGTTGACTGTTACTGAAACGATAGCCTTACATTTTAATACCTATTTTATATGTTAAGTATTGAATGCGTATTTAAATTCTGCGTGCTTATTTATCGTCCTTCCTGTGTGCATAGCTTAACCGATCCAGTTGCTTTGCTAACTTTCAGCAACAAAATATTCTACTGAACAATGTTTCTGAGGGTGATAATATTTGCACATAATATGCGCAGTTTCTAATTTAATGCTTGTAAGTAGTTAATACTTCTTGGTTGCTGTTTACGTATTTTATTTTACAAGGCAGAGGATATACAAGCTTTACCTGGACCCGGATATGTAAGTTAAGACATATGTGGAAAATGCCAGCTATATTGAGAGTGACGTATTGAATGATTGAGTCAGGTGTTGTCTAGCAAGATGGATGACATCCGGTCAAGGGTTTGAACTCCAACCAAATCCTCTCAAAACTCTTCTCAGTCTTCTTCTCAGCGTCTTCTCTGACTAACGAAAAAGTACATCGTGAACAAAGGCCTCTTTATTTTTACTGTGTGCTACGGCTGCTTTAATTTGTTTGTTCATGTGCAGAAAACTTGACAGTGTGGAATGTCTCGAGTCTTCTAAGTCAATGCCGACTGTTAAGTTTGCGCTTCTGATTCGAGAAGTTGTCCACACGTGGATTGAGGAAATATTGATTAGAATCATGTTCATTTTACTCTCATGAATTAGGTTTTTCTGGAGATTCATCTCGAATAGTGTGCAATCAGAAGAAAAATATCTGCGACATGTCACTGTCCATTTTTAACTGAAAACCAATTTAATGACTCACATTTGTGCTTATGCCATACTATCTCACTCGCTAAATGGGCATAGCATTGAACAAATTAATAGAAATTTACTTGTAGTAATTATAAAATGCGTATATTTGCCTGTCTACGCATATGCTATTGCAATGAGTATGCTGTAATTATGTACTATTTATATTATTTGCCGTTTTGCGTGCATATGCTTACACTATAACAGTGTATGCATTACGTTAGTAATATTTATGTCATTTATCTAAAGACATTGGCACTGATGAAGTGGACATGATGTATTGTCTGTTCGGTATGGATATAAATAGTTATAAGCCGCTTGCACGTATAGTGTTGTATCTACTTACACTATTGCAATTTGTAGGCCACGTCAGTAAATTCTAAATTTATATATATATATAATTATTTTGAAACTTTGATTTATCAAATTCAGGCACTGATCAATAGCTTGTTCTGGCCTTGTATGTAGGCCTACTTAAAATGCATAGTCATGTAGTGTCGGGCTGTGAGTTCTTTATGTTGAATAATAATTACATATAATTAATATGCTTAATAATTACATATAATTAATTGTTCGACAATGTTGGTGCTAGCTTGTTAATTTATATTTTCTCTCAAGTTCCGTAAATTTTGCTGGTAGGCTTGCTGCTCATTGTAACAGCTAATAAATATTACTTCAACTAATTTCTACAACTCTTAGATCCGATGTTTTTCTATAATATTACGCAATCATATCAGTGTTACCGTATTTCTGTTACTGGTTTCGTTCTTGTTGTTTGATGACCAAGTTGATAGCATGCCTGTCTGATAGGCCGGTGGTTATCGGTATAGAATCTAACTGGATCACCTCTGGTACTCGAAATACGAAACAGACGTTAAACGTAGCTTTAGCTATAGTTTTCTGAGTGGAATGTCAGACTGCGGGAAACATTAGAGTGGTAAATAATGGTTTTACCGTCATCTGGATGGAGTAAAACTAAGTTTAACGTCAGTTCCTCTCACTCGAAAGCGATGTCAGTGACGGACAAGCCCAGGATTTGAGGATTTGAAGCTCGCACATACTGATCCACAGTCGAGTATCTAACCGACTTCGCCACTGGCTCCAGCCGGTGGTGAGTATGTCAATTACAGCAATAAGTTTGGTTTAACGCCTTCGTACGACTCAAGTTGGACAACGGACACATTTGTGCAAGTATACGATGTGAAAATGAACCAAATTGCTAATAGCTAATCATGAATTAATTATATTTAATTATCTGAAAGTTTGTGCGCTTTTCCAAAGCAGTTAAAGTTTTAAGCCAAACACTATCGTATTTTTGAAATTTCGATTGAGCGAAAGAATTTGGACGTCGCTGTCGTTGTAACGTTGATAATATTGTGTAATACTTGTAAAACATAACAATTTATGATAAGAGATGATCCAATATGCGCTTATAAATCGACTCTCTGCTTAACAATTGTAATTGCGCATTATAGCTATAGTTGGCGTTTTTATTAGTCTATGAAATTCAACAGAGCCGCATTCGTTCTTTTGCAGGAACAACGCAACTGAGGCGTGATTGCAGCGGTTTAGTATTGTTGATATTCGCTATTGCTGATATAGTCTGTCTTTTGTCCGAATTCTTAAAATTGTTTTATTTCAATTGTACAGTTAGCTATATTAGAGTCACTTGGATTTATGTGCAATGTAATATTTTTCTAAATTTCTTCTGAATATGATCATTGTTGTGGATTCAATAGACTACTATATTGATCGACTCTTGTTGATATTTCTTGTTTCGCTGTTAGGTTACTCGTGTTGTATCCAGGTTGCTGAAGAATTGATCAACCGTGGACTGCACATGTCCTAATTAGACTAGAAAGCTCCTGATTGTTTTTCTAAATTAACAGTTACTATCAAAATTCTGGCAATCTAAGCCACTGATGATTATGGCTTTGCAATCAAAAGTATGTTAATATGGATTCTTTCTATGCAAAAATGTAATTGCGAGAATAAATTGGCAATGCGGAGGGACAAGGATTATTACACAGATAAATTAGTACTATTTGGTTGTCAACACTCATTTTCTAAGCTATGGTGTTACTTAGTGTTATCTCTCTCTCTGTCTTTATATGATATGTATATATTATATATATATATATATAATAATATATATATATATTATATATATATATATATATATATATATATATATATACATATATATATATATATAGTAAGTTTGTGATAAATGTTGATAGAAATAGATATTTAGGCCCATTGTGAGAACACGTTATTTGATTAGGCGAGGTGATGAGGTTGCTCTTGATTGATGTCAACTTTTAAAGGCCTCTATCGCGAACCATCCTGTGCCACGTATGTATCGTCAGAACTGTACCGATAATCTAAATACAACAATACAATGTAATACAGTACCGTAAAATACAGTACAATACCATAAATTACAATACAAGGCTATGTAAAATTCTTTTTATTTCTATTCTTTTTTATTTTTTATTCTTCTCAGCACATTCTTTTGCAGATTGGTCTGGGTGAATTGATATGTAGTGATGTGTGCTGTTGAGGACGTCTCTGAAATCATCCCTGGATGAGGAAACGAACGTTAAACCATTACTATTATTATTATTTTAATACCACATGTTTGAACCTTTAGGCATTTTATAACCAGTCCAGTGAATGTCCTAGATTTTACTCTTAGATCAGCGCGGCTGGAAATCGAACCCTCAATTCACCTCTGGATCTGTCATTTAAAACTTCATGACGTTACCCCTACGCTATTAAGACATTCTAAATATGATTCATTCATTACATTTTAATGAATCAAACTGAAGAAAAGGATTCCTAGCAAACCTGAGTCGCAATCAGACAACCAGCAATAATCATGGCAATGTATTCGAAGTTCCACAGCATATCCATTGCAGCGGTATAGCATCCCTGAAATCAGATGATTAACAATCGCAAATCACTATGAGAAAATACGTTAAGTAGAAGTAAGAGCCACATACTGTACTTGCAAAATATAAAAAATTTGATTACTTAGCATTTTCTTAGATATAGTTATCATAGTTATTATTCTTGCTTTTTAAGCGAACATTTTTATATCAGTGTCGTATGATCGGTTTCCGGTCTTTGAGCCGTCTCTACAAATTCCTGGCACTTTTAAAATCTAAATGATACATAGGCCTACTGTCTTTGTAGTGCCACTTGAGGAGCGAACTCAGATAATTGATTAACTTTAATTGACTTAATTATTTTTGAAAGTTGCACTGTTTTTGGACCTTTCTTTTTTCTCGCCGGCTTGATTTTAACTCAATAGTGCTCGATGTTGTCATTGATGACTGTATCACTCTAAATGTTGTTGTTATTATTATTATTATTAACCTTCCAGGGGCCCTAGGGGATATCCATTTGTTTTGAATGACTTTGGCTTTGAACCCAGACCTCTTGCTTGTTAGGCGAACACTCTAATCGCTACGCAATATCACCTTCCCTTTATACCCCTTCTAAAATTACTTAGATATGTTAAGAGCGATTCAACTACAAGAAAACGTCGAATTCGTTGCCGTTCTACTTTAAACCATATCTAATATAACAAGCCATTTCCGTCTATGTCCAATAACTGGCCAATTTATGTACCAAAATGGATGAAAATTGCCCACCCCATCTGAAATTAGTCCTTTAGTAATTGATAAAAGATTTATTGGAAAATATTAACAATAGCCTGAGATATTCAAACTTTTTTCAGGTGTGTTCTATTTTTTACTCACCCTGTATAGGCCCTATATATATGTATATATACATATACGTTATATATATATATATATATATATATATATATATATATATATATATATATATATATATATATATATATATATACATGTATATAATTCACTATTACATAGTCAACTTCAGGTCTTAACCTTTACTAGAGAAGATCTAGACGTACCTAACATCTTCTCTCTGTGGAAATATAATCATACATTATTAAAAGTTTTCAACATTTCTGACTTGTAAACATCAAGATTGCAGCTAGCACTTGGCTGGTGTAGGGGCCCATTTGTTCCCGATGCAACCTATACCAGTAAACAAGTTGCTGATCCTCCGCATTTAACTGACCTTCTCTTATTAAAATGTATTTAGAAATAGGAAGAAGAGTTGGATAGGAAACATTCAAAGCGGGGAAAGTCGATTAAAAGAGGTCATAGAAGGTAGAATGGAAGGAAAAAGAGGCAGAGGCAGGCCGAGATTAGATATGTTAGATGATTTAAAATCCTATGCATGTGTGGAAATGAAGAGGAAAGCGGAAGACAGAGAAGCATGTTTGCTTTATATACCAAGGACCTGACGGTAGACAGTGCACTATGAGAGAGAATGGCTAATCTTTTTGACAAATTAAATATTTTGTAGGACAAATTTTCGCTGACTTTACTTTACTCGCCAAAATGCCAACGCATCCTTGATATCTCCACAAAAATTAAACCAAAGGACAGCTAGAGAGGACGCTAATATTATTAAACATATTAATCTCAATAAACCTTCGATAAATATAATATGCAGATCATATGGCCTGTACGTAGCTAGAGTATATAATACACGTTTATACCTGGGTGTGTATGGTAGAGTTGTCGGTAAGACAGCTGGGGTACTGACTATATTGATTGGTGTTTGTAACCAAATCTCCTAGTTGCACAGCACTCTTCACAGCACAACATGATGGCGGAACCACAGCTGGCGCAGTGGCTTGAGCAAATCCAGCTCTATTCCAACTAAAGTAGAGATAGTCAGTGTAGTTATACGCTCCGCAACATTGTGTCTGAAATATAACGTTCAAGAGCAATTAACAAGTCGTTTGTTAAAATCAACTAAATATTAGATTATATTTTAAATGTTTGAGATCTTTTGCGAACTGTATGAGAGACACAAGGTGTATGTACTCATATAATTTTATTGAAAGTACTGGACATGTCGCTTGTTCCAGTTTTCTACAAATCACAGTACACCCAGAGATCTTCACGTGTGACTTGCGCAGGTTACACTTCAATATATGAACAATGTCCTCTTCTTCAAAGCCAATTTCATTACTAAGTCGAGCCGTCAATTTATAATTTAAAAACTAGTAGCTAATAGCGACCTTTGTTCAGCCTCGACACTTCTACATCTACTTACTAGAGATGGGAATTTTATGAATTTCCAGAGTTCGGGTTCGGTTCGTTGAAAATGAAGGTTCGGTTCGGTTCGGGTTCGGTTCTAACAAGGGTTCGGGTTCGGTTCGGGTTCGGCTTGCTTTCCAACTCGCAAGAGTTCGATTCGAGTTCGAAATGGTTTGGTTTGGATAATGATGCAATTGTTTAACTTTACTTATAATAATTATGGTTATGACAAACATGTTTAAAATGGTTTATGGTAAATATGCTTAAAAATTAATTAAGTCATAATAGCTGCCACATTTTTTCACCTGGGTAAAAATATGACAGTGAAAAAAAGGAGAGAAGTGGTATTTACTCCTGTATCTCCCCGGAATCATCTAATAATGTTATTAAACAATTTCATTCTCATTGTAATCTATCATTTATTCACATTAACATTAGAAGCATTAATGCTAATTACTTAAAACTACTTAATTTTTTAAGTTTGTATGATAATTATTTTGATTTAATTTTACTGTCTGAGATTTGGTCCACTAATCTTAATTACTTCGACAACGTCTTCAAGGATTATACTTTTATCTCCTGCCCACCAGCTGCTACTCAACGTTCTGGCGGTGTTGGTATATTAGTTCATAACTCCATTGCCTTTAGGATAGTTACCACTTCTAAGGATATAAATTTTTTCAATGATGCTGCTGAATTTATAATAATTGATACCATCACTAAAAACAGTAATCTTCGTATTTATCTATTCTATCGACACCCGAGTAAGTCAATACCTGAATATTGATACATTTTCTAATTTTCTTACTGTATATAAACCTACTAAGCGCAGTGCGATATGTGGTGATATGAACATTGCCCTGCTTAAAATTAATTCTATCAGTGCCATTGAAAGATACGTTAATATCATGAGTAACATGAGCTTTACACCTTTCTCTATCCTTCCTACACACTATGTTAATAATTCTCAAAGTATTATCGATCACATATTCTGCAATTTTGGTTCAGAATTATCAAATGTTTACTCACATAGTATTAAATCATTAACAGTTACAAGCGATCTAAGTGACCATTTTTCTAACATTGTCCTTATAGTGTCAAATAAAAATAGAGTCGACTACTCTACACGGTCAATGATACGAATATTCTCTAATAAAAATATCAGCAACTTTAGAAATCACCTCTCGTTATTAGATTGGGTCAAATTTACAACTCGTCTAGCATTGATAACTCTATTGAATTTTTAACGTCAACCTTGATCAATTCAACCGAGAAAAACTTTCCACTAGTTCAGTGTTCGCATAAGAGATTTAAAGATAAGCCATGGTTGACTAATGAATTAAAGAAACGAATTTAAAAAAAACGATTTGTCCTTTAACTTCAGGAAAACGAAAAACAAAGATATTGAACTGAAATATAAATCTTATCGAAAGTTGCTAGAGAAGGACATTGAGAGTTTTCGGCAAACTTACTTCAAAAATCTACTCAATAAAAGAACAAATTCGATTAGAAATATTTTGAAACCTTTAAATAATATAACTAGCCACAATAATAAAACAAAAAATTCCACTATTGAGCGTATATGCTCAAATAGTAGAACAATTACAAATAAACAAGAAATTGCCAATGAATTTAATAGCTATTTTGCTGATATCGGCAAGAATTTAGCTAATACTTTCGCTAACAGTGATATGGAGTTTAAACATTTTCTCGGTGAGAGTTTTCCCCATTCTATTTTTTAGCTCTTTCTTCACCTAATGAAGTTTTCAATGTGATTCAAAACCTCAATAGAAGCTCATCCACTGGCCATGACTCAAAATCTACAAAAATCTTACAATTATCAGCCCATCATGTCTCTACCCCTATCGCCTTCATCATTAATAATTGTTTCGAACAAGGGTACTTCCCTTCCTCTCCAAAAATTGCGAAAGTTATTCCGATTCATAAAAAAGGTAATACTGGTGACATTGAAAATTACAGACCTATATCTTTGCTCAATATTTTGGGCAAAATATTTGATAATTTTTAAACGTACTAGTGACTTCTTAAACCATTTTAATACTCTATATGAACACCAATTTGGTTTTAGGACAGGTCACTGCAATTGACGCTTTATTTAGTGGTATGAATATGATAAAAACTGAAAATGCTAAAAACAATCGTGTACTGGGTATCTTTCTAGACCTCAGTAAAGCCTTTGATACGGTTGATCACAATATTCTGCTATATAAACTAAATAATTATGGTATACGAGGTAGAGCCTATGACTTATATAAATCTTACCTATCTGATAGGCAGCAATTCACAGTTATTGGTGACTATACTTCCCACACAAAGAAGCTATCAATTGGCGTTCCTCAAGGCTCAATCTTAGGTCCTCTTTTATTTCTAATCTATGTGAATGATATGCAGTATGCTTGTTCAAATCCGCCTTTAAAACTTTTTGCAGACGATTCAAATCTATTTGTAGCAGGTAAAAATCTTATTGAATTGTACCAATCAGCTAATTTGGCCTGCTCTCAAATAAGCCTCTGGTTCAAATTCAATCGATTAACAGTAAATTGCACAAAATCGGCGTATATACTATTCCATCCTAAAATTGACGACGGCAGTTTGATTAAATCTAATGATCTTTGCATCAAACTAAATAGCAGCCTAATTAATGGGGTTCATATTACGAAATTTCTTGGAACACTACTTGATGATAAACTCTCGTTTAAAGATCACATTAATTTTCTAGTTGTCATATAGTCGTACATACCAATTCATTTACAAACTGTTTGAACTTAACAACTGTGGACAGACTCTTTAATTGGCTTACGGCTTCATCCAAGAATCGAGTGAAGCCGGACCACTGTATAATAAAAGTATCTAACTATCATATTACACACGGATGTTAACTTAACAGCCGTGTACATTCTCTTTAATTGATTTACGGCTTCACCAAAGAATATGAGTGAAGCCGTACCATTGTAAATATATATATAGACACTTTAATCACAATGTAAATGTAGATATGTAAATAAAGCCCTTTAATCATATTACAAGGGGGTTGCATGACAACAGGGGTTATGCCTGTTGTAGGGTATATAAGGACTGTGTGTTCATATACCCATCAGTAGATATATGGTACCTTCAGCACACAAACTCTAAAACTCCTAATTTTCGCTCACCACGCTCGCTCAAATTAGGATTTTAAGAGTTTCTCCACTGAAGGTACCATATATCTACTAAAGGCTCAATTTTTAGAGCCTAGTTGCCCCTTATTTTTCTCTCGAGCAAATATCTTGAAAAAATTAATTTTTAAATCGACCCAAATATTATAGGACTACTTTACGTTGCTCATTAATATTTGAGTGAATGTAATTTTGCGTACTAGATTTTTTCTTTCATATAATTTTGTGTACTATAAATGGTACTAACAAACGAAGAGTTCCATAAACTAAAACCATTTTCTAATTTACAGTTAGATCGTAATCAAGTGGAAATAATTTTAGCCCGTAAATTAACGGACAAAGAATGGAAATCATACACTAAAGACTATCGTAAAATATTTACTCCCATAGCTAAACAAGCTGCTGCAAAGCGAAGATATATAAAGCCCTTTGACACAGAACAAGATCTTCACAATAAATACAAAACAATATTTTCTAAGATAGTCAACAGAAAATTTAAAACTGATGAAGAACCTGATGATAAGTATCATTTCTTAAAACCTCTGTTTAAAACTGAAGATTCCGATGATGAATTTTCTATACGCAAAGTATATGAATACTACAATGAAATGTACAGAACAACACTAACCCATTGGAAAGTGTCTGGTACAGCTAATTTGTTCAATATACACAAAATAATAATTGAATTAGTTGCAAAGATGACAGAGTATTTACCCCAAAACATAAGAATTCAAGTTAGTATTCAAACACCTTCAGGCAAGGAACCCCATACGTGCTTACTATCAAAAGATAAAGTAGCCAATAATCTTACAGAATGGACCAATTACTTTATAGATTACTATGATATGAATATTGAAGAATTAACTTTTAAATTAACTGCAATTGAACTACCTCAAGGAACTGGAAGACCGAATGTTATATCTAATCTCGACGATAAACATTGTATAGTTCAAATCAAGAACACTGACACAATATGCTTAGTAAGAGCAATATTAGTTGGTTTAACTTATAATCTAGATAAACTACAGGAAGTTTTTAAAGATAAGTTAACTGTTGAGGAAATAAGAAATATAAATTTCCGGAGACAAGGTATCCATACCAAAATCAATGAAGGTATATTTTCAGACAATGAAGTAAAATATTTACGTCAAGGAGGTGAAAAAAAGTTACAAACAGTATTAGCTCAAGCTTTTCACAGAATATACTCTATTCCTATTAAGGAATCAGGAAATGATTTTAGTGATATAAAGATAATAGAAGAAAAACTAGATATAGAAGTGCAAATATACAGTATGGACACTAGACAGATATACGCAGGTTTATCCAAACCAACAAAAATTTATTTAATTTTAAATAATAATCACTACAGTGTAATATCTAAACTTCCAGCGTTTCTAGGAACAAATGCTAGAAAATGGGAAGCAGCTGAAAAACTGAAATGTGAGGCGTGTAAAAATCCTACTCAATGTAATAAAGAAAATAGAATTAAATGCCAAGCATGTGGAAAGGTATTTTATAGTCAATCATGTTACGATAGCCATATCAAAAATAAAAAATGCATCGAACATTCATACGTATGTCAGAATTGCTATAAGTTTTTCAAAGTAAAAGATAGAAAACCTGAGGATCATAAATGTGGAGAAAAGTTCTGTTCAAACTGTAAAAAGTGGCATATTGGAGAACATAAATGTTTTATGCAAAGAAAGAAATTAAGGGAACCTAGCGAAAAGTACATATTCTATGATTTCGAAACTACTTTAGATAGTAATGGAAAACATATAGTAAATTACTGTATAGCTCAGTACTTTAATGGAGATGAGTATATATTTCATAACGCCAATGATTTTTGTAGATGGGTATTTACTAAAAAGCATAAAGATTATACTGTTATAGCTCACTATGGAAAAGGTTACGATTTTCAATTTGTACAAGAATGGCTCATATCTCATACACAAGTTGCCAAACCAAATGTAATATATAACGGACAAAAAATACTGCAACTTGAGGTGAAAAGAGGCTATAACATAAGATTTATAGATAGCTTATCCTTTACAATGCAACCTTTGAGAGATTTTCCTGAAACCTTTGGATTAGTTGAATTAGCTAAAGGGTACTTTCCACATGAATTTAATAAAGAAGAAAATCAAAACTACATTGGAAAATATCCTGATAAGAAATACTATGGTTATGAACAAATGGTTAAAAAAGATAAAGAGGTGTTTGATAAATGGTATGAAAAAGATCAGACCTTTGACTTTAAGAAAGAAATGTATAAATACTGTAAATCTGATGTAGATATACTAAGAAGGGGTTGCTTAAATTTAAGAGAACTATTTCTACAGATATCCGAAATAGATCCATTTCAGTACATGACGATAGCTTCTGTTTGTCAAGCTATTTTTAGAAATGAGTTCTTACCCCAAGATACTATTGGTGTTATAAACGAGCTTGAAACCGATAATTACTCAATAAAATCAATAAAATGGCTTAAACATGAATCTTTAAAGCAGAATATAAATATTAAACATGCTTGTAATGGAGGGGAACATTGCATTGTAGTAAATAACGCTCAGAAACTAAAAGTAGATGGCTTTTGCGCAGAGAATAATACAATATATCAGTTTCACGGATGTTACTTTCACGGGTGTCCTAACTGTTACAATGAATTAACAATGAATAAAGTATCAGGTGAATATATGTATAAATTATATGAAAAAACTTGCAGAATTGATAAAGCAATACGAGAAGCTGGATATAATTTAGAAACTATTTGGGAGCATGAATTTGATAATAAAGCTGAAATGAAAAACATATCTTTAAGTGAATATGATTTAATGGAGCCCCCAAACATAAGAGATAGTTTTTTTGGTGTAGATGTGAACCGATAAAGCTACTTCATGATTGTAAAGCAAATACTGAACAAAGAGGAAGATATATAGATGTAGTAAGTTTGTATCCTACAGTTATGTATTACGATAAATATCCTACTGGTCATCCTACTAGAATAATTAAACCTCAAAAATATGATTACAATTGGTTTGGTTTTATATATTGTAAAGTTATACCTCCACGAAATTTATATCAACCTGTACTACCTTACAAGCAGAAAACTAAACAAGCTCATAAACTATTATTTGGGTTATGTAGAACATGCATGAATAGAATAGATTTAAAATGCATTCATCAAAAACCTGTAAAATGTAAATCAGATTGTAAAGGTAAAAAGTGCGCAGAATGTATATCTGTTAGAAAATTTATGAAGCAAAACTGCAGTGAATGTTACAATATTAGAAATGGAGAATGCTTTCATACAGATGATGAAAGAGCTATTACAGGGATTTGGTGTACTAATGAAATTGAGAAAGCTCTAGAAAAAGGTTATAAGATTGAATACATTTATGAGGTACAACATTTTGAGAGCACTAGTAATGACTTATTCAAAGGGTATATAAAAAAGTTCTTGAAAATTAAACTAGAAAGCAGTAAATTTGATTGTTCTGAAGAAGAGTATAGACAAAAAGCCCGGGACTTGGGTATTGAATTAGGTAAGTTAGAATATAATCCAGGTTTAAGATTTATAGCTAAAATATGTTTAAATTCATTATGGGGTAAATTTGGTCAAGTACCTAAACATAGACAAAATAAATATATAGATAACGAGGTAGAATTCTATCAAACTGTACTGAATGATAAAATAGAAAGCTTGTCTCTAGCATTCTTAAATGATTCCATAGTTTATGCATCCTATGAAACTAAAGATCAATTCGTAAAAACAAGTTATAATACTAATATTTACATCGCATGTTTTACTTCAGCTTGGGCTAGATTAAGATTATATGATATGATTGATAGATTGGGCAAAAGTGTATGTTACATGGATACAGATAGTGTTGTTTATATTGAAGATGAAACTAATAAGTACATATTTGAGAAGTACATAGGAGATTCCTTAGGAGAATGGACAGATGAATTGAAAGGCAAGTACATTGAATTTTGGGCTTGTGCTCAATCAAAAGATTACGGATATATATTAGATGATGGAAAATACAAAGGAAAAGTTAAAGGATTCAGAGTAACAGCTGAAACAGAGAATAAGATGAATCATCAAGCTAGAGTAGATCTTATTAAAGGTAGTATTTCTAATGTGGATATTAAATATACTCAATTTACTATTAAAAATAGTCAGATATTTACAAAAGATTTATTAAAGCAATGGGGATTTCAATTTGATAAAAGACGTATAGTAAGAGTGAGCGATAATGAAATATATACATTACCATATGGATATTGAAATTTTATTTTAATTATTTAATTACCTAATAAATGAGTGATCGTCTAACAGGTGATTTAATTAGAAGAGTGAAAAAGTATGATACAGAAGAGGAAAGACAGCAAGCAAAATTAAGAGCTTATAAGAAATATGCAGCTAAAAAATACTACTGTGAAATTTGCGATAAAACCATGACACTGTATAATTACTCAGACCATATTAAAACAATACTTCACGTTAAAAATTTTCTTTCATATATAGAATCCTCTAATAAATAAGAGGCACATAAAATGGACACCCGAGAGGAAGATATTTTAAGTTATTTAAGAATGATATCAGAAGAAGAAAGGTTAGGGTTTGGGTATTCTTCTTCTATATCTATAATCAAGACTCATCTTAATGAGAAGCTTAAACAAGTGCGTAGCTCAAAAGAAGTAATAACTTTAGAAGATATAGCTCTGAGTAAATTATTATTAATGAAAATTTATGGGGAAATATCAGTCGACGACAATAAAAAATTAGAACACATGTTGAAATATGGAATTAATACCGATAAACTTACATTTGATACTTTCAATTTAATATATAGGATATATGGTCAAAATTTTCAATACCCAGTTTGGTACTGGAACAGTCATTGTAAAGGATGTACAAGATGTTTAGGAGACGTCATAGGATACACTCGGGAAAAGAGAGGTTGGTGTATACATTGCAACTGCAAAGAATTTATTGCTTTTAGGAGAGGAACCGTAGCAGCAAATGAGTAGCAAATTCTTTTGCAAGTAGTAAATGAATACATCTAATGTTACAGTTAAATCTTATCTACCTTCAGAAAAAGAGAGGGTAAGATCTAAATTGCAACAAGTTAAAGATAAACATAGATCTTTTACTCAGACTAATAAGCAAGGAATTCCTAAAGATTTTAATGAATTGAAATTAATAAAGTATAGGGAACATGCTATAACATTTTTAAAGGAATACATGAATATAGATAAGAAAACTACTAAATCAGAATATTGTAAATCCAATCACATAAGTCATAATTCCCTAAATAATGCATTAAAACTCATGGGCCATGCAACTACTAGAAAAGCGCCTAAAGCTAAACCAATTAAGACCAAATCAAAGCAATCTAGACCTATAATAAAAGCTGGAAAAATTCTTAATGATGAAGAAATTAATGAAATAATTGAGAATAGTCTAGCCAATTTATCATTAGTAAATGGATCTGATACCTAGAGACGAAAAGCTTAAATGGAGTAATGAACTGAAACCAATTCTTTCCGAAATGAATAAATTATCTGATGCAGATAAAATACAAGGATTTAGAAATGAAGTTATTGATAAATATGTTGCATATAAAGCTCTAAACTATACTATGCAGCAATTGACTCTAGTGGATTGTGATAGAGAAATGTTAGAAAAAGAAGTAGAAGAGTTAAAGTATAAACTTGAAAACTTAGGGAATTATGATGAAAATAGATTAATGGAATTTAGAAATAAAACTGTAATTGTTCCTTCTACTGATTGTGAAATAAATGATAGAGCTAAAAGAATATTTATGCGAAATCAAGCTAGAATAAAGAAATTGAATGAGAATATAAGTAAACAGTTAGCTAATAAATGAGCAGTGAAATAACGAAACTTGAGCTAAATATAGCATTATTGATAAAACAGAACAACCGTCAGAGATGGATATGTATCCTATTATTAATATCGAATATCATTACACTAGTTAGTTGGTTTTTCTTCAACAAAATTGGTTCAACAGTGAATCTGAAACATAATAAAGCCCTAAATCTATAAACATTAAATTTTTCTGCAATAATAACTCTAATTCTTCATTATTTCTATTTGGATCTAAATCCCTCACAAATTTTGAAATAAAGCGTCTAATTTTCATTAGAGGTGTACCATCTTCAGGTGTTGTAATTAATTTAGAGCGAACTAGATATAGTTTCAAATCCGTAAATATTTTTCTCGGTAGTTCTTCAATTATTGTTATAATTAAACACAATAAATCAGTGATATACATAGAAGGAATTCGTTCCACGTCAGAATGGATTTCTTCAGTATTATATAATTTATTATATTTAGAAGTAATATTCTGTAAATAAGTATATTTTTTATTAAATTCTTCAACATATTTAATAGGAAATTCTTCAGAATATTTCATTACCATACTGTCCACAAGAAGACAAATGAACATTAGTTTCTTAGTATTAACATTATCACTCTTATTTAGAAGATATTTTTTCTTTGAATCTGTATCATTTTTCAACAGACTAAAATATTTTTCACAATATCCCTTACTAATACCATCTGTATCTGCTTCAGGATCTTTAACGTTAATTATACGATTATTATTCATGTTTAAACTACCAGTCATTGAATCTCCATTTTTACTTAGCTTTGAATTTAAAACAGGTTGCACAGTATCTTCTATATGTAGAGTGGCTAGTTGCACTGCAGCTAGAGTAGTTTCTTTTTTAATCTTGCTTTGCAAGTTGACAACTTCGTTGGCAATATCGGTAACAAACCCTTTTGTAGCTACATCGTTATCATTAATTGGTAATTTTACATTTGTTATTCTATTATCATTTAAACTGATATCTTCAGTAATATTTCGATCAAGTTTTGTATCTAAAGCAGCCTGAAAGGCTACCTGGACTTTGTCCAGAATTCTAGATAAGGTTTTAATACTAGAATCATTTACCTTTTGTTTACCTATAGAACCAGATTTTAAAATAGAGTTGTTGTTCATTTACTATATTTTAAAACCAGTAAATCAGAACAAAGTTCTGCGACAACAAAGTTGGAGATGACTCAATACATCAATCACGGAGTTAAACTTACACCTGGGCAGGCAACTAAAATTAAGCATGCTTATGATAATGGATGTGAAGTGGTAATAAGGTTACCTAAAGATCACTTAACGGGAGATATTATTCTTCCTTTATCGGCAACTCAATTAAATAAAATTAAAAAAGCTAAGGGTGGAGTGGAATTGAAACTTAGCAAATCTCAACTTAAGCATATGGAAAAAACTGGAGGTTTCTTACCACTACTTGCTGCAATTCCAGCAGTTCTAGGTGCTTTAGGTGCAGCAGGTGGGTTAGCTGGGGGTATAGCCAGTGCAGTAAATTCTAGTAAACAAGTATCTGAAACGGCGCGACATAATCGAGAAATGGAGAAAATAGAAAAAGATAAAATAGGGGTTAATGGAAAATCCATTTTTGGTCCAAGATCAATAAGTGGAGATTTATTATTGCAAGCCTTAAATAATTATGGTATAGGAGGAAATACAAAAGGCCTTAGAGGTGCTGTCTGGGGTAACGGTTTATACTTAGAACGAGAAGGATCAGGAATTTTACTTAAAAAAACAAAACCTTGCAAGTGTTAACTTTTCCTAAATTTCTACGTAAATTTCCTTTACCACTAAAACCTTTAAGTAATTTTGACATTATAGATAAATGTAAATCAATTAAAAATTTTAACGGAGTATTTATGAGAGATGAGTTAAAAGGAAAGATTAGCAATGACGAAAGCTTAATATGCAATATGGATGATACCAAGGGTCAAGGAACCCATTGGGTTAGTCTTTATAGTAAGGGTAAAAATTGTTATTACTTTGATAGTTTCGGATTTGAACCACCATTAGAAATTAAGAATTATTGCTCAGAAAAGGATGGGTATTTTAGTACGTATAAAATTCAAGCTAGAGATGAAGTTATATGTGGTCATTACTCTATATATGTTATTAATGAACTTAACAAGAGGCAAAGTTTTCATGATATATTGCATGAATTATTCCAAATCTGTCGAAGACAGCTAGCAACTTCGTAGCTAGTAAATCACTAATGTCTCTAAAAACAGACTTTTCACAAATACTAATACCTCTATATGGTAATAAAAAACACAGTAAGCATGCTGATATTTTTCCTAAAAATGTATTTATGATAATAGCCGGTAGTACGGGGTGTGGAAAAACTAACCTGATGCTTAATTTCTTACTAAATAAAGTTCTGAAATATGATGACGTGATGATATACACCACAACCCCTTTTCAAGATGCTTACAGATATCTCCAGGACAGTAATGAGGAATTTAAGAAGCGCAATGGCATAACAAATGACATTATTACTTTGTACAATCCTAATGAGTCGAGTATTGTAAGCCCTGAAGAACTTGATAAAAATAAAACCCATATTGTAGTATTCGATGATGTTATGAGTGAGGATCAAAAAGTTATGACAGATTACTTTTGCAGAGGTAGACACAACAATGTAAATGCATTTTATTTATGCCAAAGCTTACATCAGTTAAAAAAGCATGGAATACGACAAAATGCTAATATATTTATTTTATTTCATCAAGATAAAAAGACATTGAAATATTTCTATGATACACATATTTCTGGGGATATGGCTTTAGAAGAGTTTGAAAAACTTTGTGATAATGCATGGTCTAAGAAGCACGGATATATTGTTATCAATCTTTGGGAACCTCCTGAATGTGGAAGATATCTCTTAAATTATGATACTTTATATTTACCGACTAAAGTCTGTAAAGATCTTCCTTCATCAAAGATGAAGCAGAACGCAGTTCTGTATCGAAGATGAAGTATATATTCCAAACATATTCATAGAAATACATAGAAATACATAGAAGTACATAGAAATACATAGAAACATAGAAATACATAGAAACATCTAGAAATACAAAAATAATATTATATAAATATGATGGTGAAATTTGATCCTACAACGTACAGTAAGGTTAAAAATGAGGTTAAGGAAATGTTCCGAGATGAAAAAGTTGGTAAGCAACAAACATACGAGAGTCAGTCAGAATTATTCAAACCAATCATAAATACTACTAAAGAAGCTATGCAAACAATTTCTGATGAGAAACAAAATTTAAATAAAATTTTAGCAATTCGAGATAATGCTGGACAAAGTCCAGGTAACCTTCCAGGTTACGAACAAAGACTTGCTTTAAGAGATGTGATACAAGAAATGTCAGGTCTTACTGATGTATTTAGTGAACCAAAGGAATCTACTCCAATTACTCCAAGAGTTAACTTAAATAAAGATTTTAATGAAACAGATATAGAAAATTTAGAAGACTTAAGCTTTCCACTTCCAGGTGAGGTGTTTCATAACATTGATGAAATTCCTGAACTTCTAAGAGAGGTTACAACAAAAATAAAAAGTCTAGCACAAGAATTTCGAGATGATCGATTATCTAGGAAGTCTGATAGAGAGAAAGAGATATATAATTCACAAAGGATTACTTTAGATAAATATAAGAAAAGGTTAAAGTATATTCAGGAAAGTAAGCAAGTAGTTGGAGAGGGTAAGAAAAAGAAACTAGTTAAGAAGAAACGTGGAAAAGGGAGACCGAAAACAAACTACGCTCTAGTATATAGTGATGCAAATGATTTACTTCAAAAATTAGAAGAATACATTGCCGCTTATCATGCAGGTAATAATGGAGTTTATAATACCATTATTACTATTCTAGATGAGTTATTGAACAATACAATTATCTGTAAGAATACCCACGATCAAATCTTAAAGAGTAATAACCTATAGTGACCTTTGGTCACGTCCTAAAGTACAGTTACATTACATGTAACGTCTTAACTGATTTAAAATCAGTAAATGCAAATGGCAAAGCTAACGCTGTCTAGTAATACAACTGATTTTACCACAACTCTAAATCCCCCAATATTCCTCGATACAAGTAAAAAATATGAAGCAGCATTTCTATCATTACACACTTATAATTCTGTACCAAATATTACAGAAACTAATAATAAATTTAAATACTCTACAGATAAGGGAGTTAGTTGGAAAACGATAACATTTGAAAGGGGTGCTTATGAACTGGCTGAAATTAATTCAAAAATAAAGCTCACAGAAGAAATTTCTGAAATTGAAATAGACTATTATAAACCAACGTTTAAAACAATACTTGTTATACCTAATGAAAACTATATGGTAGATTTTGGAGTAGAAAATTCAATAGGTAGAACTTTAGGATTTAGAAATGAAAAGTTGGGTTTGGGTACTCATCAATCACCAAACATAATAGATATAGAAAAAGTAACTCAATACTGGTACACTGTGATATCATTATTGGTACTTACGTTAATAGTTCTCGATCAAATGTTATATATAACTTTACACAAAGAGTAAGTCCAGGATATAAAGTAATAGAGAGACCAAGTCCTGAATTAATATTTCTTCCAGTTGTAGGAAGACCCGATATACAAAGTATTAGGATATGGTTAACAGATCAGGATAATAAACCTATTGACTTGATGGGAGAAAAAATTACTATTGATATACTGATTAGAGAGGTCAGATCTTTTATATCTGTTTAAATAAAGATGATCGTAAAAAAGAAGAATCAAATGTATGTCCCTTCGGGGGTCCAGAACAAACTTCTGTACACCTCTAAAAGAAATATGATATATGGTTACGGTTTTGTAGATACGCTAAAAGATATTGGTTCTTATATTACTCAAAATAAAGATCTGATTGCTAAACCTATGTTATCATCTCTAGGGGAAATAGGAGCTTTCGCTCTTACAGAAGGAAGTAAAGCTTTAATAAAGAAACTCTCTACTGATAAGAAGAAGCAGTTAGATGATAATTCAAAACAAATACTGGAAAGATTGGTAACTGGTAGTGGTATCAAGAGATTTTAATACCAGTAAATGCAGACAGAAATAGAAAATGACGCGCTTATATTACAAAGTCAAGTACTTGTTGATAACAGTATTGAAAGAAAAGATTTTAAGACTTTTATTCCTCAAAGTAAAGCAGATTTTAATAACTTTGGACACACAATTGAAATTAGAATCCCAGCTAGTGATACTTATTATATTCCTTCTCAAAGTTATGTGGAAGTAAAAGGGCAGTTAGTTCGAAATGATAACGATAATGCTTATGCAGCTGATGCACAAATAGCTTTAATTAATAATGCTGTAATGTATATGTTTTCAAGTATTCAGTACAGATTAGGTGGGCAAATAATGGAAACTTTAAATTTTCCTGGACAAACTACATCAATGTTAGGTTATCTAATTTATCCAGATGATTTTAACAGTAGTTCAGGTCTTAAACAATGTTGGAGTAAAGATACATCTCCTAGTGCAGATAGTAACGAAATTAATGCATCTGTGGCTGCGCCTGCAGCAGGCTATAGGCCTACTAGAAATAATAATTTTAATCAGGGTTTTGATGTGCGCAGGAAACTTCTTATGAGTTCTGATCCTAGAGGAAACTTTTCATTCATTATACCATTTTCTCATATTTTTGGATTCTCAGAATATGATAAGGTTTTATATAATATGGAACACATTTTAAAATTTACAAGAGGTAGTGACGATTTACCAATACATAGAGCAAATGGCGTTCCTAATGGCAAAATATTACTGAATGATATTAGATGGATTATTCCACAAGTAATACCGTCTCCAATTAAAAGAACTCAACTATTAGAATTAGTGAAAAATAAAGCACTTATTCCATTACATTTTTCTGCAAGAAGTGATGAGCATACTACTGTAATTCAAAATGTCCGTAGTTTTAACTGGATGTTAAATAGTTCAGCAGGTGTAGAAAAGCCTAGATGGATAATACTTTCATTTCAAACTGATAAGATTCGTACCCAAGAACAAAATCCAGCTATATTCGATCATGTTAATTTAAGCTCAGCTTGTGTTAAGTTAAATGGAGATAGATATCCATCAGATTATATAGATGTAGATTACGCAAAAAATGATTTCGTTAAACTTTATGAAATGGCTGAAAATTTCAAGAAAGATTATTATGGAATAAATAATTTAATAGGTGGTAATCAAATAAATTTACTTAGTTACAAGGAGTTATATCCTATTATAGTATTTGACGTGAGGCATCAGAGTGAACAAGTAAGATCTAATGTAATGAGTATTAGTCTAGAACTAAAATTTAATCAGCCTATACCTGCTGAAACTCATCTCTATGCTATAATACTATCAGATAGATTATTTAGACTAACGTCTGATGGACAGACACCCAGAATGGAAAGTTATTAGGAAATAAATACTGACTTTCTGTCAGATCTTTTATATCTTTTAAATAAAGATATAAAATATGTACTGTTTAAAATGTAGAGCAGTAACTAATTCAACAAATATACAAGAAAGAATTTCTAAAAATAACAGAAAAATTTTAATTGCTGTATGTGCACTATGTGGTAAGCAAAAATGTAAATTTATCGCAAGCACAGAATTACATTCTGCTTCATCTTTGATGAAGAAAAATGGTCAAGGTGTATTTAATAATGTTCTATCAAAAATCGGAAATACTGTTGGTGAATTACACTTGCCATCAAATGAAGGAGAATATGTAAAAAATGGGTCCTTTAATAATCAAAATAAGTATTCTTATTGCGGTCCTGGTACTAAGTATACACAAAGAAATAGAGAGGGGTACAAGGGGATTAATGAGTTGGATAAAATGTGTAAGTTACATGATCAATTTTATACAGAAAATACGGATACAGCTAGTAGAAATATTAGCGACGAGGCTTTAGCGCATAGGGCCTATGAAATTTTTAATGATTCTAAATTTGACAGTACTCAAAGAAATATGGCAAAACTAGTGTATTATATTATGAAAAATAAAGCAAGGTTTGGACTCGGTCATTCAAAAAACTTAAAGAAGGGTTCAATTTAAATTTTTGTAATCGAAAACAAAAATTTAAATCTGGACCCTTTGAAGATCTTGCAGAAGAATTACATAAACCTGTTAGAAGAAAGTTCGAGAAAAGGAAAGTAGAAGTGTACACTGTAGATGATATTTGGGGTGCAGATTTAGTTGACATGAAGGAATGGAGACAGATAAATTATGGATATAAATACATGTTAAATGTTATTGACGTATATTCAAAATATGCATGGAGTGTACCGTTGAAAGATAAGAGGGGTGACACTGTCACTGAAGCCTTTAAATATATAGTTAAGGAATCGGGTAGGTGTCCTAGACATATATGGGTAGACCAAGGTTTAGAATTTTATAATAAAAATATGGATCAGTGGTTAGAGGAAAATAACATTAATAGATATTCTACTTATGGAGAACATAAATCGTGTGTTGTTGAACGGTTTAATAGAACGTTAAAAGAGAAAATGTGGAAAAGGTTTACAGCTGAAAATACTAGGAACTGGGTTGATATGTTTGATAGATTAATTACTGACTATAATAATACGGTTCATAGTACTACAGGTATGACTCCTGCTAAATGCAGTAAATTGAAAAGTGTAGAAATTTTTACACAAGAGAAACCTGTCAAGAAACCTAAATTTAAAGTTGGGGATAAAGTTAGAATTAGTCGAATAAAAGGTGACTTTGAAAAAGGTTATATACCAAATTGGTCTGAAGCTATATACGTAGTACATGTAGTAAAACAAACTAGGCCTATAACTTATGTTTTAAAGGATATGAGGGATGAGGTATTAGAGGGTAGTTTTTATGAACAAGAACTACAGAAAACTAATCAAGAAACTTACAGAATAGAAAAAGTACTACAAAAGAAAAAAATTAAGAGTGTTGAACACGCGTTAGTGAAGTGGATGGGTTATAGCGATAAGTTTAACGAGTGGATACCAGTTAAAAATTTGTATAGGCCTAATATATAGAACACATTTTGTATTATTACAGTATGCAGCTATATAATAATTGTTATATAGCTGCATGCTGTAATAATCACATTACAGGAGATTAGATACTTTACACAAAGCGTAAAACTCGCAGCATCGAGCACTATGGCAAATAAAAGATACCCAATCCAATAGCCCTTGGTCGATGGATACCTACATTTAAATATCGTGTGTCTAAAACTGTTAACTATTTTAAATAAAAAGTTAAAAAAATTGAAAAAAACTAAAAGAGGACCACCGCCGCAGTCGGAATTGAACTCGGGCCGAATACTACTGCCACTAGTATTGGCTGGTCTACGCTCTAACCACTACGCTACGGGGCCCCTCCGTTTACAGTGTAATAACAGCGATATTTGAAGACTAGTTGCCTGTTACGTTGTCGCGGCAATTTTGAAATACAATATATATAACTTTCACAATTTTGAAGTTATCAAGAATTAATTCACATTAATTGTTTAATGTTTATTCGTGTTTACAAAACTTGTAATATAATGCGTAAATAATATATTATAATAATAAGTTATTAATTATTAATATTATTTAATAATGCATTTCTAATCATGAGATGTCACTAACAACTTCCATTAAAAAAAAGTGTTCCCACATATTTGAATGATACTCGTTATATTTGGTATTAGAGATTATTATTATCGATGTTGTGTAATTTAATTATAAATATTACGCGTTATATTTTAGCTTAGAGTCAGTAGATATATGGTATCTATAGTGGACAAGCCTCAAAATCCTAATTTTTACACATTTGAGCGAAAGTAGAGAGCGAGAAATAAGGAAAAAAAAGGAAAAGAGAAATAGAAAAAATAAGGGGCAATAATAAAAAATTAAAAAAAATAAAATAAAAAAATAAAAAATAAAAAAATAAAATAAATAAATAATAAAAAAAGAAATAGAAAAAATAAGGGGCAACTAGGCTCTAAAAATTGAGCCTTTAGTAGATATATGGTACCTTCAGTGGAGAAACTCTTAAAATCCTAATTTGAGCGAGCGTGGTGAGCGAAAATTAGGAATTTTAGAGTTTGTGTGCTGAAGGTACCATATATCTACTCCCATCAGTTGTTGAGATTCGAATAAAGTGCTCTATCATACGTATCTTGCGTTTTGGATTTACTCGCTGACTTAGGAATTCGTACAACATTACACTACTCTCAAAGGTGAATAGTCTAAATGGTATGTTCTACAGACGAAGAAACGTAATTCCCATGAACTGTCGCAGAGATCTTTATTTTGCCCTCATTCATTCAAGAATTCAATATGGAATTGAAATTTATGGTGAAACTTCTTTAAATCTGTTACGTCCACTCTAAATTTCTTGCAATAGAGTTCTAAGAACCTTGCAAAATCAGCATAAATTCTATCATGTTAATCAATTACACATTAACTGTGGCACTCTACCACTTTATCAACTTTATAAATTATCTGTCTGTAAAATTATCTATAAGAGTCTCCATTATAATGGTGTAATGTCGATAGCCGTTAGAGATATTTTCAGCACTCTACAGTTAAGTCATCCTTATGATACCAGGCTATCTAACACTAATTATATATATATATATATATATATATATATATATATATATATATATATATATATAAATTCTAATTCTACCTTTTTTAAATCCTATATTTATGATTGAATTTTGGAATGGAACAAAATCCCTACAGTGATACGTAATTCTCACTCGGTTAAATCGTTTGTAGCCAAATTAAAGAGCTACTTTAGTTCATTGTTATTGTAAGTTTCATTGTCATAAACATTAAATTAATCTGTAATAATACAATATTATGGCATTGGATTTGTTGAGTGCGTTTCAACATTGATTATGTTGATTAGTTTGTTCGTTGAAGTCGTATACTGGGCTGTCTTGTTTAATTATTTGCGGAATTTTTCTTAAGTTTCAATTTTGAACTAATTAAGTGCTACGCTGTGTTTCTGTTTAGTTCTCTGTGTTTCTCTGTAGCGATTCTCTGAAGCTCAGATTTATCGGCAGAAGCAAATTAATATTCCCTTTTTAAATTCCTGTTGTTATTATTGAAAAACTTTATTAACTAAATTTTATTTTACTTGTATTTCAGGTATATTTCGATTGCCTAGTTATATTTCAATTTGTATGATTGAGGGGTGGTCAACTAGATAGGTTCCTTGTGACCTCTTTGACGGCCTTGTTTGTGTATGTCACTGCATATTTTGAGTGTATCGAAATAAACATAGTTCTCTCTCTCTCTCCTGTAGATTTCTTAAAATATTATTAGTTCACCAACAAATGTTCATAATATAGATAATTAGCTTTATTATTGTATCTGAAATATTTTCCTTTATTATAACGAGCAAATAGAATGCCTCATCAATTTTTAAATTTTTATTGTCACTATTGGCCTATATATTAGTATTAGATAAGTTTATAATTAAGTGGAAATGTCTTTGCTAAAATTTTATCCAATATTTCAGAGACCAAGTGCAATTTAGTAACATAAATATGTCAAATAAAGATGATTTAGTAAGCACGTGTACTTCCATAGAAAAATGATCATAATATACACCTTTTGCTGTCAAATGACCAGTAATAAGCTTCATAATTTACCTTAGGTTTCAAATTTTAAACTCTCAGATCAATTATGAAGTTACGAAAATAGTTATAAAATTATTGCATTGCTATGGTGCAAAATTATTTACTCCAGATAGCCTTAACACATATAGAATGTCATATAATAATTATTTGTAAATCTGGCTGAAAAATATTAAGGTAGTACACTAAAATTAGAAAAAATTCTTAATTTGAATTTACCAAGAACAAATCCACCTAGATTGAGGCAAGCATTTTCAGATTTTTAAGGGATACTCTCATCACTTTTGTCTCTTTCCATATTTCAATGCCATATCATTCAGACTATCCATTATCTTCTGTAGGCCCGTCTCGCTTCCCGCTACCATTCCTTTGTACCGCTACCATTTTAAAATTTGTGTCGGAACCAGCCTTACCTGAGTATATGCTGTTAGATACTGTAAGACATGTAAATGCAAAAACTAATATATATTTGTATTGTTCTTACTATGTTTATTTAATGTCAGGCTGGTGAAGAAGAGAGAAACTCCAAGAGTTTAGTTCAATTTGGTTTGGACTAAGTCTGGGTTCGGGTTCGGTTCGAGTTCGGCCAGAGTCTGAGTTCGGGTTCGGTTCGGGTTCGGTCAGAGTCTGGGTTCGAGTTTGGTTCGGTTCGGTCAAAATTCTAGATTTTAGGGTTCGGTCGGGTTCGGTTCGATTCCCATCTCTACTACATACACAACAAAACCACGTGCGCGGTTCATTATATTCTTCTTCTTCTATTCTCTGCGTAACGTCACTTTGTGGAAGCCAGAGCAGCCTCTTTTACGTTCTGTCTCCACTGATACCGGCCCTGGGCAAGATCATAAACATCACTCTGTGCTAGATTATATTTAGTGTCTATTTGTTCTATATCTTTATTATATTGTTTAATTAAAGTATATTTATTTCCCATACCTAGTTTCATTTTATTATTTGTTATTCTATCATTTAGAGCTTTTCTTACTGGAGTATTTTCATCCAATATTAGCATATGTCCTACCCAACTGAGTCTTTTGAACTTTATTAATTCACTCCATGGTTTTTCTTGTGTTCTGTCATATAGGTCCGTATTGCTAATTATGTGTGGGTATTTCATATTTAATATGATTCTCAATAGTTTACTTTGAAATAAATCTATATTACTTTCCATGCCTTTAGTTAATATCCATAATTCACTATTATATATAAATATAGCATAAGCCTATATCGTAGATCAACCTAGGCTTAATATAAAAGTTAGCCTCTATATGTTGGGGTCGTTCCTTACAGGCTCACAGGCATACCAATAGTGTGTTTGCCTGCATCATATTCTACCCATATGACATCCACGCATTTGATGTCCTCCTGTGGTGTCAGGAGACGATCATTCCGCAGCTGAAAACTAGCCTGCTCAGCTGAGTAAATAACGACTTGATTAGATAACGACTTGATTAAATAACGACTTGATTCCAGTCGTCACCTCTGAGATCTTTCACCTTGTTGTGTTGATGATGTTCAGTAAGCCACATTGCCTCTGATGACAGGAGGCACTGTGTTAGAGAGTAGATAGAAACTATATTGGTCGGTTTCAGGCACCTTGTGACGTGACGTCAGGCACACTATTAGTATGCTTGTGAGCCTGTAAGGAACGACCCAAGCACACAGAGGCTAACTGTTGTATAAAGCCTAGGTTGATCTACGATATTGATTTATGCTTGCTCTCTCTTAGTGGACCTGCCAATAGGCAGTACACTAAGAGAGAGAGAGACATCCTGAAGTTTTCGTTAGCCTGTGTGAACTCCTTAGGCTGGATCGTTATAATAATACCATTGTGTACCAACCTGAGTTTGCAGATATTCCCAGGCCCCCGCCGTTGTGTTTTGAGTGTTATAGCTCACAGCCCCTGTGCTATTATCGATGGAAACTAAAACACAAAATTGCGTTGTATTTGTCAGTCAATCAATCAGTCTATCGATTAGTCTATCAATTAGTCTATCAATCAATAAATAAATAAATTTATCCATCAATTGATAGATCAATCGCGCAATTAATCAATAGGCAATCAGTTAATCTATAAATCAATAGCCAAGCAGTCAATCAATTAATCAACCAGTCAATCAAACACTAAATCAAACAGTCAATTTGTCAGTCAATCACTCCGTAGATCATTCAGCCAATCAGTCAGTTAATCTGTCAGTCAGCCAGTGACTGACAGTCAATGCATCGATACATCGATTATTAAATTAATCAATAAATCAATCATTTAGAATATATATTAAATCAGTTAATTAATAAATGAAGTTTAATCACAGGAAGATGATGTAATGATTTCGTCACTATTAATGACATGCAAAATGATTGAGTCGCAGATTAAATGTAAATAGATAAAAGCTAAAAAAGCTAATGTTAACGTCAGTTTCCTCACTCGTAAGAAATGTCAGTGACATTTGTTATTTGACATTTGTTAAATGACCGACACTTGTCAGTGACAAGTGTCGGTCGAGTATCTTAACGACTTCACCACTGGATTATAATACGTATACTTTACTGACAGATAAAATCAGAATCTATAAGAAACACTCTAGCTAAAAATCCAAATCCAGAAAGAGTTCTGTCGTAGTACAGCGTAGTATTTCAATATATTTGTTCTCTTATTCAGTTGGACGAATTCTCTTGAATCTATAGCTGCACACATAATCTTTCTCTATCCTCACATCTTAATATCGTTTCCCTTCAGAACGCAGATGGTCATGTTTTCCACTGTCAACCATAGTCACACTTACATTAGCATGTTCATCAGTCAACACTTTGTTGTATTCTTCCATCTTTCTGATTAATTTAAATAAAGCAGGCAAACATGTATGATAAAAAGTGATACAAACTGATATAAGTGTACTTTGGTCTTAACTGGCTTTCACACAAAGAATGATTTTCTCTGTTAATTGTTAATAAGTTTTACCTGGCATGAAGTTGCCGGAAGAGGTTAGGTTGGTATACATCATGCTTTGGATGTAACCTTGAACCTGAACAGCACATCCATATTAAGATAATCTCTCTTCAGTTCACTGCCAAGGCCAAGTGACAGGTTCAAGGTACATATTCATACTCAAAGTGTGCTTTCTCGCTCTATAGCAGCACTCCTTAGATCAACAAGTTAATCCCTTCACAAAGTCTATGCCTTTTCCATACCTTATGTAGCCTATAGCTTGGGAAAAATATGGCTTATGAGGTGGTTTCCCGTTACCTTCCTCAGTTAAGTGGATTAATTACCATTTAATCCTGGGAGAAAATAGTTCATGATGAGGTGGGAACCCTCTTGCCATCCTGAGCTACTGCCTTTAATCGCCTCTTACGTACTCGCGGCAGATTTTTGCGGTTGCCCTATTCTGCAGTGGTCCAACCACACCCGAGCACAACACGGGGCGATTAAGATAATACTATTAGATATGTAGGCCTGGCAGCCTATGAGCTTATTAAGACTATGTAAAGCGTATATGAGAGACAATTATTATTACTACTAATAACGAAAACTTATATAGCAGTGTCATGGCCGAACTCGGTCTTCGAGACTACTTTACAGAAAGAGTTCAATAGTAATAATAGGCCAAATAACAATTACATTTAAATTAATATCTAAATTAGTAAAAAATGTCTACAATTGAAAGCTAGATCTGATCTGGAGATGGACTTCATCAATTCATAGAGCTGACGGACTAGCTTGAGATTTAAAGCTTTGCTCAGGAAATCTTGCCGATTTAAGCATTGCAATACTTTCTGATGCGTGTTTAAAAATAAGAAAGTTTGAGTAATTTAAGTTTTTCATAGCACTTAATTATTTATACAAAACTACAAGACAATGGAATCTTTCATGAAGTGTTCGATTGATGATGCTATGAAGTCCTAATGAAACATAAATAATAATAATAATAATAACAATAATAATAATAAAGGTTTAACGTCCGTTTCCTCCTACAAGGATGATGTCAAGTACGTCGGTAAATGATTATAATTAAGAGCAACTACCCCTGGGAAAGATACTCTGATAAATAAATGTCAGACTGGGACTCGAACCTGCATCTCCTGAGCTACTTGATCATTCAGAACCTACACTTCTTCTAAAGTTCATAAAAGTTTAATTAAATTTAAAACTTCTGAAACGCTTTTAGACTCAGATTATATAAATTATCTTACTGTAGGGGGGTAGACGGCTCCGTAAATGATGACACCAATTTCAGTGAGAATTCCCAGTATGAGCATCAACCAATACTGTAATAATACATCAACCAGTACTGTAAGAATACATCAACCAATACTGTAAGAATACATCAACCAGTACTGTAAGAATACATCAACCAGTACTGTAAGAATACATCAACCAATACTATAAGAATACATCAACCAATACTATAAGAATACATCAACCAATACTATAAGAATACATCAACCAATACTATAAGAATACATCAACCAATACTGTAAGAATACATCAACCAGTACTGTAAGAATACATCAACCAATACTGTAAGACTACATCAACCAATACTGTACGAATACATAAACCAGTACTGTAAGAATACATAAACCAGTACTGTAAGAATACATAAACCAGTACTGTAAGAATACATAAACCAGTACTGTAAGAATACATAAACCAGTACTGTAAGAATACATAAACCAGTACTGCAATAATAGCACATAAAAGATACATCAGCAAATACTGCGAGAATATATCACGCAATAAATAAATTAGTTCTGTAATTATAATACTCTCATTCGCGAATAGATTATATTTTTATGGAATGTCGTTAATATTCATCGACCTGGAAGCATTTGTGACAGAATGCTTAACTTGAATGCTAGAATGCTATAATGGTACCGGAGATACCTAAAATCAAACTTAGGGGGAACCGTACTGGTGTACGGTACCCCACTAATTTGCGTTTTGCGTCATAGGCCTTAGGGAGAGACGCCCCTGGACTAATCAATAGGAATATACTTCTTCTTCTTCTCTAAGTGCCTGGCCTGTTCCAAGCCTGGGCGGTCATGGTCATATTCCTCCATATGTCTCTGTTCATTGTTGCTCTGATCATATCTGTTTCAGTTAACTGCATCCATTTGCTAAGAATCTTAATAAACGTCATCCGCTGTCGACCCTTGCATCTTTTGCCATCTATTATTCCTGTCACTACCGTATTTTCAACTATTTTCTTCCGCATAATGTGTCCGTAAAACTTCATCTGTTGTCGTCGTATTCGGTTCAAAAGGTCACGACAAGTTGACATTCTTTGTAAAGCATCTTCATTTTTAGGAATATACGCGCAATATGTAATATAGATAATGACCGGCCAGTTATCAGAACAAATGAACGAGATAGAGAGAAGTCTACACTCATGAGGACTCTCTTGTGCATTTTGTGTATCCCGTGACACCCTACTCCACCAAAGAGGAAGAGCAGACTGCCCAGAACACACATGAAGATCGCCATTCCCTCGAGCAGGCTGCTCACGTCGATGATCATCGTGATGTTCTGGACTCCGTTGATGAGGTCCAACAGACTGATGATGGTCGATGGGCTACCAAGGGCGATGCCTCCAAACACTATCAGCAGAATTCCTGAGGCCTTCAATCAATCAATCAATCAATAAGAAATTAACGTCCGGTTCCTCGCCATAAGGCATTGTCAGGGACGTCAAAATTCATAGCAAAATAGTAACAAATTAATACAATTATTGTTACGTTAAACTTCGTTTTTAACTCGTTTTTATAGGTTCCACTTTAATAATAATTTAAAATATTTTAATTAGCCTTAATAGCAAACGAGTGCGAAATTTTTACTGGAAAATGTCTTTAATGAAAATAAAAAATAACAGCAAAAATTTAAAATATATTGTAGATACAACAGTAGAGGAGGGTATGTGCCCCTCCAAGATGTCATGGAAAATTTTATTAAGCCCGAAATATACATGTAAGTGCATACATTGTATAGGCTAAAGTATGTATAGTGCCTGCCCAAGATTAAATTGCCTGCCCAAAATTAAATCCTGGCAACGCCACTGAAAGAAACACTAAGCTTTAATATAATTGATTAGTTAATAAAAATAATAGCTAGAGTTACCAATCTACTGACTAAAAGAAAGTTAGCAAATGTTCATAGATTGAAGGGCGATATCTCGAATTTACTATCAGTTGCAATTTTACATCCGATGCATACCGGTTCGAACTATGATAAAAATGACACGTAATTTCTCAAATAGATTTACTAATTAATCCAGTAATTAATATTCAAATTGCTAAGAATGACATTAAATATAAAATACTTCACACTAATATTATGCTAAGTGACAGGTTCATAGTACATATTCATACTCAGAGTGGAACTATACCTTTAGGTATGTTAGAATATTGAAATTATATACTTCAGAAAGTAAAATACACTTCAGAAAATTAATATACATGTAGTTATAAATTCAGAGTCTCTAAAGTCTCCATAGCCTAACTACTGGATTTTCTCTTTTAAGATTAGCTTTACTATGCATCTCATACAACGCCTCGACATTCAGCTGCAGCCTACCTAAACAGTTTCCTGTGTTGTGCTATAACCAATGAATAATAGACTAACCATAAGCTGCACGTGTGTTAAGAAACAACTGAGCAATAACTAAAGAACTTGGAAAGGCATAGGAAAATCACCTTAGAAGATAGGTTATTTTCAAAGACCATAGGCTACATTAAAGTGAGGATAATTAAGGCACGGTCATTCGTGAAGGGAATAACTTGATGATCTTTACAGCGTGAAAAGGGACTTACAGGAATATGCACCTAGCACCAGCGACATGGCAGAATACAGCAGAAAAGGAATAATAAACAGTACTATTCTAACCTATAACAATTAACATTTAAACGAAGCCAGCATATTACTACATGACTTTAGATCTGATGAAGGGAAATATATTTTATTACGTCTACTAGTTACTATAATTTAACGTTCTCTAAGTTAAAGACAACAGAAAATCTTACCCATAGTACAAAGTTAACGGTGAAGACAAGTATCTTAGCAATTATCATATTGATTCAGTATTAAGATTGTCAAGATCTTGCGAAATGTGTGTAAGCTACCCTGAAACAACAATAAACAGATAGTTGCAATAATCTCTTTCATAGGTTAGGCATAGTGTGGGCCATGCTTTTGTAAAAACGTTACTTCATATCCGGCAGTCATCAAGCTGGACCTTCAGGAAATGCTCTCTGAATCTCACCGTATCCATATATCAACTGTTGGCCGAGTTCTCAGTTAGCTTGATTTATAAATAAGGGATCATGGATTCGAAATTTTGAAGAACCACTTCTTGAAATACATTTTGATACGGAAAGCGACGTTAAACTTATTTTAAACTCAATTTCAATTTTGATAGGTTCAACTTTATTAAGTAAAAATTATATTTTATAAGCCTTTAATAAAGACGAGTTCGAAATTTTTACTTGAAAATATCTTACAAATTAATAATGACTCTGAACTATCGACTATTAGAATAATCTTAGAAGACAGGCCTAACTAATGTTTCAAGGGAAAAGAACGAGGACAGTCAGTTAGATAGGTATTAACCTGAGATAATAATTGAAACGTGCAGCGATACACACGAACTAACAATTGAGGATAAGATCAATTCTGTTGAGCCATGAATGAAACACTTAACGAGAGTACATTACAGGAGTGGATGGCGACTTATCATCGAGCTCCGATCAACTGAAGTCAAGTGCGAGTTGAGAGAGTGTTCTTTCTTTCTTCAGGAGATCAACACAAGCTTGTGACGCCTTTGTAGAGTGTGAGAAACGTCAAAGTGCTGGTGGAGTAGCTGTGTGAATGTGTGTGACCATGTGTATGAACATGTGCGTGTATGTGTGTTTGTGTGTGTATGTGTGCGTGTGTATGTGTGTATGTGGGTGTGACGTGAACGTGCAAGTACAGTTACTGTAGCTGTGTGAATGTGTGTAATCATGTGCGCGTATATGTATGTGTGTGTGTGTGAATATGTGTGTGTGTGTTTAGGCCTATGTTTGTTTAGCCTTGAAAGTGCTACTATGGTAGCTGTATGAATGTGTGTGAGCATATGTGTATATACAAGTGGAGTGTGTGTATGTATGCGTGTATTTAGACGCGAAAGTGCTGCTGGAGTACTTAGAGTATGAACGAATATGCGTGAACATAGTGTGTGTGTGTTTGTGTGTGTGTGTGTGTCACAGTGTGTGTGTGTGTGTGTTGTTTTGAATTAATGTTTTGGGTGTGTGTGTATTTGTATGAGAGAAAGAGTAGGAGAAAATGTCAGATACTGAAGAGACTGAGGAGTGAAGAGCGAGAAGGATAGAGGCATATATACTGAGTCAGAGAGAATTTCATAGAAAGGGAGGGACGGAGGGATAAGGATAAGAAGAGACACATGAGACAAAGAAAGAGAGAGAGAGAGAGAGAGAGAGAGAGAGAAAGAGAAATAACGAGAGAAATAACTATTAAGAAGCTGGCTCAATTATGGAGGACAGGAAATGAAATGAAAGTATGGAAAGAGAGGAAAAGCGGGGAGAGAATTAAAGTTATTGAACGCTAAACTTTTCCCTCTATTAGACTCTTAGCAGCAGACACAGCCAAAATTCAAATGAAGTAACTTATAAGCAATATGGCCAAAGTAAATGCTTGTGCTTTGAAGAAACTGATTTCATAGCAATTGACCCAGTACCGCCTGCCATTTGACTTACATATAAATTATTTGTCTAGATATTCAATAAACGTGATAACGTATACTCAACAACAACAACAATTAGAGTGCTACAGTTATCAATGATAACAAAGAGCACTATTGAAACAAAATCAAACCGGCCAGAAAAAAAGGTTCAAAAACATTGCAAATTCCAGAAATCGGTCCAAAGATAAAGGGAATTAAAGAAAAGGAGGTTTACACGCTGGTCGCTGCTCGTGGTCACTGGATGGAAAGAGAGATGGAAAATGCGAGTCTTCAACTGCCTATGGAACTGACCACAAGAAAACAAAGGCCGATGTGATTCAAACGAAGACTCAAGGTAACATTTTAACGAAACTTGGCCAGTATAATGCAAACATTCATCGACTCACAGTCCCAAAGTGCAAAATGAAAATTTGAGCCGTTTTAGATATAATTAGATATAATCAAATATTCCTAGAGAGTTATGGGTAACATTGTTTGAGCTATTTTGTTTATTTGTTGCCATGCTTAAGAGCTATAACCCTTCAGTGATAAGATAAACATGCAGTTAAAATATAAACCTATAGTGATAAGATAAGCATACAGAGATATGCCTATATAGTGATAGGATAGGCCTACAGTGATAAGATAGGCCTACAGTGATAAGATAGGCCTACAGTGATAAGATAAGAATACAGAGATATGCCTATATAGTGATAGGATAGGCCTACAGCGATAAGATAGGCCTACAGTGATAAGATAGGCCTTCAGTGATAAGATAAGCATACAATGATAAGACAAACCTACAGTGATAAGATAAACATACAATTAAAAGATAAACCTACAGTGATAAGATAGGCTTACAGTGATATGCTAGGCCTCAGTGATTGGACACCCGGCTCTTGGGCTCTATAGCGTGAGGCTGAGCGCGTCGCGAATAAAAGTTGAATTTAAAACATTTTTCTTAAAAAAATTGAAAGAGACACAGAAGATAAATTGTCGTACAGTTAAATGAAACTTTAATCACTAAACGTGTAATATTATTTATACTCTCAACATTATCCTCATCATCATCATCATCATCATTATCATCATCTTCCCTTGAATATCAGTTTAATTAGGATCTGGATAGAAATTTTAAAAACCAATATTAAAATAAATTAATATTATTTATACTTTGATAACCTAAATTTAAGCAAAGAGTTTACCAATTAAATTTCATAATGCGAGAATGCAGGAAGGCTTACAAATCACAACTACGCAGCCTTTATATAGTCGTAAAATGTTACCGTACTAACGACTTTTGAACCTCGATCTTCAATTTATTCCCCAGCAAGCCTTTACTGCAACCTCCTATGAAAGGCTCTTAATCGCCGCTATAGATTGTCCAATAGATTTTTTAATATTCCTGGAATTTTATAAGAAATTAATATGCTTTAAAAAGTTCGTAGTGTTACTATAGTTTCCATTCAAGAATAAGTTAGTTGTATCTAGAAAACTTCCTTTATATAGGAAGATATATGACCTGCTAATGCAATTACTGAAAAGCAACATTTGGGCGGTGTCAGATTATTCAGCTTAACGTGATTGATCGAGTGCTTCGAATTCTTCGATGAGTCATTTTGTGTCGCAATATTGACGATGAGATACTAGATGATAGCCAGCATTATAATGTACATGTACATGTATGCGTAGAATATGCTTAGAATCTAGAAATATAGAAAATGCATCTGAATCTACGATATCTTAGTAATTATGTTTGATGAAATTTGTTTTATAAAAGGATGTAGCAAATTACATGTACAATTTGGTGTTTAAAAACGCCAGCAAAGTGCATACTTTGCATGCATTGCGGTTTCTAAGTTTGGTGGATAGTTCTATCACATTATTCAAAGAGACCGCGTGATTGGTGCAGCTGAGATTTGCGATAAAGTGTGTCAGTCTGTTCTTTTGCAAACCAAGTGCTTCCGTCTACTAGGCCTATATGTGGGCTGGGTTAGAGTCTACTATTTGTGTATGGGATTTAGCGTCTACTATGTGAGCGGGATTTAGTATATACTAAATGTGGGCGGGGTTGTGCGCACTTGGTAGATCGTGCGCGTCTTAACCACAGTTACGCAACATCGGACTCGGCTAGTACATGGATGGGCGACCACTACGGAAGACCGAGTTCTGACAGAATTGAACAAAACCCCAGGATGCTGTAAGGTTGTTCTTAAATTCGTCCTACCTGTAATTGCGCAATCAAATGGCAGCGGTTAGTAATAATATTATATATCAAGAGGAAGGAGGAAAAACAAACACTGAAAAGAGTGACTAAGCAAGGAAGCACTCCAAGCTAGTGCGCTCTCACCCTGTGCCAGGTGTAGAACTACGCACTAGCTGTCACCTTGTGCCAAGTGTAGAACTACATGAGTACAAGTAGACGAGTAGAAAACTATGTGCGAAGTTTGAGAATCTTCAAAGCGTCTGCTGCGCTTTTGCTCTGTAAAGAGACTATTATGTGCGAATCCTCGCTAATTTATGATTTAATAAAGACTTATCTCCACTGACATTTAATATTTAAACAGCAGTGTCTCATTTATAAAGTATGTTCATCTTAATCAAGTAACAAAGAAATTTATGATTATAGATGTAGAAAGGCGTTATAGGCATATCCATAAATCTAACGCCACTTATGGACTGGTCGAGTGAAGACACTCGATTGCGTATCAGTGCGCCTGTCACTGACATCGCTTTCGATGTCAGTTATTTTCGATTTCGAGTGAGGAAACTGACGTTAACCTTAGCTTTAGCTTAGCTTTTAGCCTTTTAAGCGTAAGTAAACAACAATATCCATACATTAGGAATTATTAATTTCCAGTGTTTTGTCCGGAAAACTGCAGAATAGACCAATCGTAAACTGACTCAGAAACCATATCTTCTCAAACTAAATGTTACATAACGGTTTGATAAAGCTTTGCCTACGTCAAGGGATCAACTTGTTGATAAAAGGATTGTTTCTACTGAGCATGAACGCAGATGTGAGGTGGAATATCTATCATGGATCTGCTTCTTGGCAGAACACAAATGAGACAGCAATAAAGAAGCAACAGCTTTAAACACATTAAATTTCTTAGTCAGCACTAGACTTCATCATATAATTTATTAAAATTTTAAACCAGTAGCATACAGAAGGTGAAATAAGTGTGAATTTTCTATTAAAAAGGCGTATATAGCACAGCCTACAACCTACTTTCCTACTCTTTCTTCTATAACTGCGTCATCGATCAATAGACTTCATCATATAATTTATTAAAATAACCCACGCAACTCCTCGAAGGCTAGGAAATAGATGGGCTCTCTAGTACAGGGATGTGTCAGGAAAACTTAAAAGCTCATATTTTGAATGATACCCAACACTTGTTAACAATTAAGCAACTGCGCTCTATCGAAAGTGACCCCGTGTTCTTGTACGTGTTGTCCGCGCCCAACATTGATATCTTCATACCATTTATATCTGCAAAGAGCTTCACTTATATTGTAATGTACGTCTGAGATATTTGCATATACTTAACATATTATTAGTAATTTGTTTACATAACACCTAACACAATAACAACGAGATTAATATTTATAACTACTTAACATCAACATCTTCTATTTATTATAATCTTAGCTATACTAAAATTATTATTAATTCAGTGTCGGGATACGAATAGACCTTCAGACTTTCCCATTCAGTTTAGACAATTTTGAATTAGATCTTAGTGGAGACTTTCGACGTCAGAAAGGGCATTCGGTTGGTGAGCGCCTAGGCTCCAGAAACTGCTACAAATTTTTCTAAAGCGAATGGAAAAGATTTTGAAATTGTATGAGGCAGAGAGGAGTGGAGAAGGTCCAGTTGTATTTTTATTATTTGGTCCCGACCATAGTTAAACTGGGATTAAAGGGAAGATGATGAAGATGATCTTAGTGAAGATTTTACAGATATTAGTGCTTTGTCGCATTTTACGGCACGTGCACTTTACGATTTGTTTATTCTTCAGCATCCCGGACACAAACACGGGTGTTGTGTGATTTGTGTCTGGGTTGTTCAACTAATATTGACCACATTGAACTCGGCTAATGTATCGGTTTTCAAAACATTTCTGCCTCAGATCGAGCATAAGGTAATGGGTGTAAAAGCTTTTTTATATTATTATCTAAAATAATAAAATAGTAGGTCTATAAAATAATTTATTTTATAGGCCTACTCTAGGCTTGGGGTCGAGAAAAAACTTGTTGAGAGATAACTGAATGGAATGTGCACTGAACTAAATATAAAATTGTCTAATTATCTAAAACGAAAGCAGCTCAACTGACTTGAATTTTCAACTCACCATCGATGACTAATATATTATTGAATTCGTAATTTTCGGGTTAGTCTGTAAAAAAATGAACGAAACCGCTCCAGGTCACCTAACGAGAAGTTTTCCGCTTCTTCTTCCTTATCCTTTCTATTAGAATAAATATATTACAATGTTCATTTGAAATTAAGTATTGTTCATTTCTCATACACAAGTTTAGAGATTTATAATGAGAGTTTATACAATAGGAGATTAGATAATAAAGTTATTACCTGAGAATTTAACACATCGTTACGTGCATCCTTTAAGCCAGCGGGTATTCCCAAGTCTATCTCAATAGAATTAAGTAGCGGTTATGACGCTAATATGTAAATGAAACTAACTTAAAATTTGATATTTGGACTGGTTTTCTGATTTTCGACTATGCTTCGTTTGTCCGTTCTTTTTGCTCACCGGCCTGGATATGTCTCAATTGTGCTCGATGTTGTCATGGATGACAGTAGCACTCTATTTGTGGTTAATATGTTACTTATGTAATGTATCTAACAATCAACACTGGTTAGAGCCAATGGCGACATCGTTAAGATGCTCGACCGCGGATCAGTATGTGCGGTCCGTATGGGGTTCTTATCTTGGGCTCTCCCGTCACAGACATCGCTTTCGAGTGAGGAAACAGACGTTAATATTAGCTTTATCACCTTTTTTACAAACGCTTGTCACACTAGCTTACTGCGTAGTGCGCCAGGTAACGTTATAAAACTGCCGGGCCTGAAGCGTATACCGTTGGTTCGATCCTCAGGTTAGCAGATCTGAGAGTAAAACTCAGCCCTTTACTGAAGGCAGAGTTTTACACTGGCAATATGAATAATATAGTTAATTGTGGACGAAACAGTTAAGACTAAAGTGATGGTAATAATCTATGATAATTTCATAAATAATATTGGATGATCATTTCATTATACTGTTGTCATGCTAATGTCTCTATTAATAATTATTGATTTCTGTAAGTTGTGTTGATGCATTGCCAGTAAAAAGTAAACACGCATTATAGTGAAATGATCAACGACGTTGACATCTATCACGTGTAATACCATATGTTTAACCCGTTAGGCAACTTAGACCATTTTCTGTAAAACCAGTCCAGTGAATGTCCGAGATTTTACTCTCAGATCAGCGCGGTTGTGATTCGAACCCGCGAGAGTTCACTTCACCTCAGGAACTGTCATTTAAAACTTCACGACGTTACCCCTGCGCTATTTTGACATCCTAGTCTACGTTACCGAGTAATATTAGGCGTTTAGAGTTGAAGCGATCATTTCCTAAGCAAATGATTAAATGCAACAGGTTTCAATCGCTAGGTCGGCAACAAATTATTACGGAAAGGTTAATCATGAAATTGTGCTAGTTCTGTGGTATGTTATTGAAGCCATTCAATCCCACAACGTTAACCAAAGGATCTGCTGCAGTATAATACCTTTTCTACTATTTTTAATATCCTTAGTGGTGGCTAGTGTTTAACACAACCGAGTCGTAAAGTCAACAGAGTCTTTATGTTTCCTTTACTCGCACTCTTGTATATAAATTTATAAATGCAAGTCAGCGATACATTCTATTCAAATATAATGCAAGGACTTGAACATATAGCATTGTTCATGCCCTCCAGGCAGCTGATTCCAAAAGATGTATCACACAAAAAGAAAACAAATTACTTTTCACATGGCTGATTTATTATTATTTAAATGGATGCACACATAATTAACTGATATTATTTATTCACGAAATCGTATTTTACCTATAGAATGAAACAGTATGTCCACATAATTTTAAATAATTTTAATAATATAATACATAATCCTAGAAAGCCATGTGATCGCTGCTTCAGAACAAAGCAGCTGTTTAGAGGCAAGCAGCCAGCTGCTCAGTAGAATCACTTTCTCTCTATATCTTGTTGAATGCAGCGATATCAACACTCTGGACCTGAAAGTAATCAAGTATGATTACATAATAGCATTCAAATGATCCACAAGCAATATTATTTATACAAAAAAGAACTAAATACAGTCTTAAAGTCACCAGGGGAAATCCTGAAAAAAGAAATTCACGCTTGAATTATTAATAATTTTCCATATCCTAATTTTACACGCACAGTATACAGTAAAGCAAAACAATTTCATTGGAAAGTATTCAGCGAGTTTTCATCATATCGTGTGCATGCCACGTTGAATAAGCTTTCTGACAGCAACTAAAAAAATTAGCGAACAACACGTGCAACATACCAAAGAGCATACAAAATCATTTATTAAAATAACTGGGAGCATAGGACAAAGATTTTAGAGAAAAGCATTGCAGAAGAGCCAATTATATACAAAATGCACCTGACCTTATTAGTATCAATGAATCATCATCAAAATCCTCTCTTGAATCCCAGTTTAACTAGGGTCGGGATACAAATAGACTGTCTCAAATCCTCTCTGTCCTACACCACATCACCAGCCAATCCCCTTTTGAGATTTTTCCATTCGTTTAAATTTTTGTGCCAATTTCAGGAGCCAAGGCGCTCACCAACCGAATGCCCTTTCTGACGTTGGTTTGGATCTTGTTCTTATGTCGCCTTCTACGACACGTGAATAATTACGCGGTTGGTCTATCTTCAAGCAACCCGGACACAACACGGGTCATTTCATTAGTATCAATGAATGATCCTGATCTTTCAAAACAGGAGGTAAAAGAATTTTAAACTAAGACAGTCAACACTCAGATCAGTAGGCAGGATACTTAGCAGCTCTGCTAACTACAATTAAACAATTGCAACAGATGTATACTCACTAGATCTTCAAAGGCCATGATCTTCTCTTCAAGGTCATCAGTGCTGACCTTGTCGTCCTCCACTACACAAGAAATCTGCAGTTTCTTGATCGTGTAAGCCAGCGGAACAAGTTTCGCTGAAACATCCAAAACCAAGGCATTCCTATTAACCTAATAGTTAGAAATGTATAAAAGCCAAAAGTAAATATTCAAAGACACTTAAAGTTGACAGCAGTATTCTATACAACAAGGTCACAGTCTCACAGATGTACATTTTTCAGACCAGCCTTTCTCTACAGGATAAGTTCCCAGTAGCACTTAAAGAATATACCCAACACGAGACAAGCTAGGTAGAGAGTCTATTATAGACCTAAATCATAGGAATCGATCGGCTCCATGAATAAATTTCAAATACAAGAATACATTCAAATACAGGAATATAATTATACAATACAATTTTCTAATATGAATACAAAAATAAATAAATTTTCTTTATAGGAATACACAAATATTTATCATTTGACCGGTGTTAGTTTCAAATTTTCAGTTTTATGGTCCAGACTTTTTTTGATTTATACTAGGATTTTTAGATTTTATATCAATCAAGAAATGACCTATTGTTTAGCACTTAAAACAATGAATGTATAAATTTTTAGTACATTAGCAATGTTTCCGTAGTATGAACTGACTGAGGTGACAAATCTAAAGCATATAAATAAAAACCATACATCACACAATAAATAAGTACAATACAGTATAAATCATCATCAACTTCCTCTGAATCATAGTTTAGCTATGGTCGAGAAAACTAAACAAATACATCAAGAAAGAATATTACACTAAAAATATATCACAATACCTGATAACCTAATGCATACAATTAATTATTAGATGAATATTAAAAATTGTATAATTAAAGCATATAGATGAACAAATGGAGAATGACCGATTTATATAGAATATTACACAAGAAAACGACACGAGTACTCACAGCTTCCCCACAGCAGACCCTCCATCTCAATAGTCCTTACTGATCTCTCGAGCTCCGCCATGTCCGTCTCATCGTCCCACGGCTTGATGTCCAGAATGATATTGGACTTGGCGATTAGTACTGGTTCTACACATAGTCAATTTAACAGTGATGAAGAGAAATCTGGGAGAGCTGTGCCTGAAAGTACTGTCCCGAATAAAAGTCAGCATCAAAGAATGTAGCACAGCAATTAATGAACAAGCATAGGCCAATCATCTCTGTTCAGTTGACCAAAGAGTGAAGCTCCTTAATGATGCCATATCATTGGAAGTAAAAACCTCAACATCTGAGCTTCACATCAGGCTGGTATGACGTGATAAGATCCCATGAAATATTTGTAATCTGTTAATAAATCTGCAACATAATTTAAGCTCGTTAAATAAGTAATTCAACATGAAAAATCAAAAATCCACTCACAAAAATTAGCTATATATTCAGAGAAGATCGTAAATGTTTAATCTCTACTAACTTTTAGATTTTCTTTCTTCATAGGCTTTCACACGTTCCTGTTTCAATTTCTCGGCTGCTTCATCATCCTCCTAAATAAATGCATTAATCAATTTAGATCTCATATAGAAAAAATACCTAAATATGTAAACAACGTATTTGTACATAGACAAGTTCGACCTTAAATTCACAATAATAGCAAGGTTAGACAAATATTATAACAAAATGATAATCCACGATTTTACATAGAAATTTACAAAGCACATAATTAATATGTTGAACTGCACAGTCGTACGCTACACACACACATTCGTGATAAATGGACAATGTCAACGTAATTTTTGCAACTTTCAAGTCAAAACTAAATATAAAAACGTTAATTAATAAATATATATTAGCATGTTTATAAATATTTCTATATCTCTACAAAAAATAAATATTTGTTAATTAATTACATAATACATTAACTCTTGAAATTATATTAGAGAACTTTTCAGCGCAAGCTAAAACTCTATCTCTTTCCGCCATAGCCAATGTTCCGACCCTCTTTACACGAATCTTGGATCCTCGGATCTTAGATCCACTGTTTTGATATTGCTTTCTCTTGCAGTCTTCGTATACTCAGTCGTCATCATGTAGTGCATTGGCATCTGTTGATGTAGAGTCTGCTTGAGATGTCCCCAACATAGCCTTATGGTGAGAAACCACACATTAAATTCTTACCTGATTGGTTAAGTAAAATTGATTATAGCAGATAGTAAACCTCTTCGCCAAACAGCTCAAAATCATCGTCCTCCTCCTCTTCGTCGTCGCTGGCAGCACCATTGAGTTGCTTAGCAGGTGGTTGGACAGAGGGAGCCGCAGATGTTGTGGGTACACCAGTCGACTTGCCGAGCTCCAGAGCGCTTATTCTTCCCTCGAGTCGTTTCACCAGATCCTCTAGACTGCTGGTAACTGTGCAATTGATTAGTAGTAATTACTGATAATAATATCATGTCAAGATATAGAGCGGCATAAAAATCTTAACAGCATACAGTGCAAATGAGCCTAGCTACAACTTGGACAAACCCTGAAAATTATGTCGCTGAAATCAAACAATCAGTGTCTCTAACAAGTAAATTAAGATTAGCATTATTACCTCCAAGACATATATTTCGAAGAAGATTACCCATTCATTAAAACCATTAGTAAATTAGCAGAGCATATATGCATAGTTAATATTATTATTATTATTATTAGCTATTATGGTTTTTGAACGCAACGGATAATTATAATTTGTAAAAAATACCTATTTATAGTTATATTCAAAGAACAAACTTTGATGAACAATCAAATGAAGGCTTCAAAGATAATTCTATCAATAAATGAGCTCTATCAAAACTTTTAAAAATGACATAACAAATTAAATCTAAACAGCAAACTTCTACAGCAAACAATTCTAGAAGTTATAAAGCCACTAAAACAGTAAAAAAAATGGTTTAAGTTGAGCCCTCTACAAATTAATTACGAATAATATTCCTTGAAAATAAAAACCATACAGCAAACAGTAATTCAATGTAAACTTGGGCAGTCAATAGAAAACTTACTCTTTTTGAGATATTTGTTTTCTGCCTCAACCGCAGCGAGACGAGAGACCAGAGCACTGTCGCTGGCTGTGCTCGATGCAGGCTGAGACTAAAATATCAAAACGTGAAAATTAATTAGATAGAAAATTGGATACTGCATCAAAAGCCGCACTTAATCGGCTTTACTTCACTAATTGAAAGTATCGCAATTTAACAAAAAAGTTCACCAAAAAGTAATCATTACAGTACATTACCAGAAATTAATAAGTCATATAAATACGTCTGCAAAGATATCGCTGGAGTTGATAAATTTAATAAGACTGAGAAAAGCAACGCACTGAATCAAGATTACTCAATTACTTGTAGAAATATACACCAAATTAAGTTTAAGCAGTACACGGTTCTGAGCGTAACCCAAGTTTAAAAGTATTCACAAAATTATACACTTTGTACTATAGCAGCAGAGTCTACGAATTAGTTTGAATAATATATATAGATGTGCACAAAAGAATCAGTATTAAATGATATTTATTAAATGAAATCTAAGAATTTTTCAAAAGTAAATTTGCTTGCCTAGTAGAATGTCAAAACAAAAACCATTATACTATTTTTGTTATAACTAAATATGCTATTTAGATGCAGAATTTATTATTACACTTGCCAAAGATTTTGTTTATAAGCAGTAATAATAAAATAATTTAAAAGAATGCAATTGCATTACAAAACAATAATGCATACAAAAATTAGAATAACTCACAATGTTTATTCAAGCGGTGTATTTTTGTGAAAGTCAAACTAAACCATGCAGAACTTAATATCTTTTGAATTTAAACAAAACCATTAAGTTAACATGTCTAGCAGCAGTCGAATCTAATAAAATTAAAATAAAATCTCAATCATTTACGAAATGCCATCTGTAATGGCTGATAGCCATATAACACGCATAACCTGACTACATAAAATAAAAAATTAAAGAAATTTCAACTAGGTATAAAACAAAGCAAGTGCTATTACAGACAATTAAATTAGCACAAAATCCAATAGATTTTACAACAGGCATGACAGGTAAAGCACAGTGATAGGGTATAATTCTCAAATAATTGATAGCTCACTCATGATCACAAACCAAAATGAACAAAAAGTTTAAAGTGATCACAAATTTCATGTAGCCACTGAAATTTCACAATACTGTAATACGAACAAAGTTCAACATCTTTTGATCTTCAAACAACGACATCATATAATTAAACTACCCAACACAACAGCAACAATGTCATTCCAATAAGAAATCAAGACGAAAGTTATAGTTACAAATTTACCAATCTGACGACAAATATAGAAAATTAACTTAAAATACACACTAAAACAAAGGAACTTGTTTAGAAAACAGAATAGAAATAGAACTATGCAGTCTAGCGTGCATTCAGTTTAGACACTAGGATTTTACTCACTTCGCTGTTGAGAGATTTTTGTATGTGCTCCCTTGCTTTAGCAATCTCATTCACTAACGATGATTTGTTGGACTGGCATTACAAATATCACAAAAATATCTTACATTACTTTAATATAAAAAATAACATTTCATTATGATTTAGTGCAGTTGTAATTATGTCAAGGAGTTCAAAGCGGGTCGTTGAGTACCTCAAAGTTGATAATTTACAGACAAAATTAAGAAAAGTTGCTAATCAATTATCTAATTACTGCAGCATGCAAATAGTATGATGTAAACTTCACCGATTCATTAGAACAGCTTCTTAACTCTGTATCTAAGAAATTAATTAGAAGAATTAAAAATAATGACAGCAGTAATCTGTAGCTTATCCCCATGCATCATCACAAATGCATAAAATCACATGACTGAAATATATATAATACATATGCAGCAACTGCAGGTATGTCTAAGCATGCACTAATTATGTTCAAACTTCAGTATAATATAAATTATGTTGCCAATTCTCGCTTATTAAGTTTCAGTTCCAAAGAACTTCAATGTGGAATAAATCACATAGCAATATCAACTGTTAGAGTTGTCTACTTCTGTCAGAATGTGTAAATCATTTCTTTTTCAGATAATGTAATCTTTGCAGGCAGTTCAACATCTCTGAATTCACGAGAGCTATGTCACTGAATCTATGTCACTAAAAAGATTCGCACGATATATCAATTTTGTAATGTCATATTAAAAAATAATAACTGTCTTGACAGACATTGGAATTACCAGTACCCAATTCACAATGATACAAAAACAATATTACAACACTCTCCACCTAAAGCTAAATTTAACATAAAAATAATAAAATCGTACACCTCTATTAATTAATTTTCAATAAGCCTGAATATAATAAGTTAAAATTAAATTTAGAATATTTATTTTATAAATTTCTAAGCAATGCTAAAATAAAAAAACTCAAAATAACATTGACATGTATATTTACTTCATAAAATATATACATATATTTTCCAAACTGTGTGTGAACAGATGGTTAGCTGCATGTATTAAGAGGCGCCTAAGGAAACTGTGGAAGGCAATGAAAAACTACCACAGTAGACTTATTTTCCAAAGCTAAAGGTTACATAAAGTAAGGATTAGGCCTACTATGAAGGAATAATTTTGATCTATGGAATGCTCCTTATGGACTGTGAATGTTCCTTATGGTTTACAAAAGCAGACTCTGATCATTAATGTGCACTTTATGTACATTTTATGGTTACAGTCACAGTGACAGCATCAATTATACACCACTATAAAGGCTTAATATCCAATTCTTTCTTTAAAAATTACATAGTTAAATAAATATTAAGGGTTAAGTATCTCTCTCTCTCTCTCTCTCTCTCTCTCTCTCTCTCTCTGTGTACTGTCTATTGGCAGGTCCATTGTATATAACTCTAAAATACACTAGTTGGACGATTAGCTGAATGGTTAGCATGCTTGCCTAAGAAGCAGGAGGCCATCGGTTTGAATCCAAGCCAGATCGTCTCTCCCAGTATCCTTGTGATATTGAAAGAGACGCTAAATTTAGCTTCACAGCTTTTTACATATTTCTATCCTCTGCCATTCTCTCCATATCATCATACAAATAAGTTATCAAATCGTTTCGCATTTAAGTCTTGGACTTCCCCAACCTTCTTCCTCTTCATTCTTCCTTTAACTGCCTCTTCAGTCAACCCTTTCAAAACATACTTGTCTAACTCTCTACATCATATCATATTTATCAATAGTATACTTCTGCCAACTTTATTTAGCACTTCTTCATTTGAAGTTTTATCAGTCCATCAGATCTTCTCCATTCTTCTCCAAAGCCACACTTCAAGCACTCAATGTTTCCGAATATCCTCCTTCCTTAACATTAATTATTTGTCACAGGCATACAGGAGAGTGGTCCAAAGGAACATACAGGTTAAATTTATTATCACAAATAGTTTACATCAAGAAAGTATATGAATAAAATGTTAGATTTTCAATGTCAAACTAATACGATCAAAAAATCAAATATATGTCAACTTTATAATAAAAATAAAAATTGATTAAATTTTAATTGCATTTAATTAAATATTCGTTTTTCAACAGTTGAACAAACCAAAAAATATTTTAAAATGCAAACTATAGGATACATCTGAATTAGCTTTATCCGTCTACAGTCAGCAAGAATGTTGAGCAATCCACCAAATTTTGTACAGGCAATTTATTCAAACTTCTTTCCAATTGATCACTAGACTGGCATCACATACATTATCTTCTTTTAAATTAATTAGAATATGTTACCTTTCCTGGGTTGGGGCCAGGACGCTGAAAAATATACCAACCGTAATCTGAACAAAAGGGAAGAGGTAAGAGGTGACTGAGAACGAACTGAGGAAGGCAACAGGAAACCACCTCAGAAGCAATATTATTACCAAGTTATTTGCTACATCACTTTTCTCTGTTAGGGCACTGCATATTGACAGATCCATGGTACATAACTCCTCCACATTTTCCTACAATTTTGATAGTGCATAGATTGCAGCCAGCTCGTAGTTAAGAATAACCTTCCAACACCCTGGGACTTTTTCATACAAGGCTGTCAACCATTGGTCTTCAACATTTCACCAATCCAAGTACTAAACGGTCCCGACTTTTGCTAACTTGATTCATTGACACACAGCAAAAACAAGTGTATAGTATAAGTGTGCCAACTCTCGTACCAAAGGTGTATTTTTGTAGTATCATCCATGCCCAATATTTGGAATATAGTATCAGCTTTGCATAATGATTTTAAATATTTTAACAAAGATATTCTTTAAGAGCTCACAATAATCGTAAATCTTCAAAATAAAAAATAAATCAGTTTAGGCCCAAATCATTTTAGAAATTTGAGAAACAACACAGTTTAGCTAATGATACCAAGTAATTATATAAGCAGCATAAGAATTATATATAACACAAGTAACTGGAATAGCTAACATTGGGCAGACATCCGTTCTTCTGACCAGCCAGTGTCTTGTGATAGTCGTGTTCGGCTTCTTCATAGGCATTTCTGTCTAGCCATACGTTTTCCTCAGCCAATGCGTGCAGTGCGGCCATTTCTGTACAGTTTTAATAGTTTCTGACAGGCGGCAGCTGTTCAACAAATATTTCAATATAACTATAAAGAGATAAACAACATTCATAACTCAGCTAGGTCAGAAGCATCATATGCTTGTAAAAGACCCATCCAACAGCTACAATATTGCAATGTACCAAAATTATTTTTAAATAAAATTACTTCTAATTTCAGTACATTTTCAATTTTTTCTAGATACTAAATTAAGTGCAAGACATAGTCACTTAGTATTCCCACATAAAAGTCACTTTTTCTAAAATATCTTGCAAGTAATGTTGTGGTTTCTCAGCTTTTTCACTATTTGCATAAATGCTTTCACTTGCTGATTATGTAGCGAGTTGAAAAGTATTTAAATATTTAATATTTCTCTCTTTCTCTGCTGTACTTTAATAATTAAAGTCTAATCAGTACTGTGCATGCCTCCAAATGGTCTTTTATACTGACAACTTCATTGTCTCTTGAACTCTCTCTAAACTTAATACAATATTTCAACTATTTTCCTCTAATGGCGATACTGACGGACAAATGGCAGATGTGATAGAAATATATTGCAGAAATAACAGAGAATCAATTAATGTCATTGTCCGCCATTATAACAGTGAGCAATACTAAAGCAAATCTGAGTCAATGCAACAGAGAACATTCATTTAACATTAACACTCTAAAGGATGAAACTCTTCATTCATAAATTTGGAGGAAATGGCAAAAAACAATTAAAATTCAACTAGATTTAGCTTTTGTATTTTCAGTAACATAGTTATCATATATAACACGAGAATAGAAGAATTTTTATTTTTTGTAATTCCTGTTATTTCAATGTTAATTCATTTTGCCATTTAGTATGTCTTATTTTCTTCTCATCTAATGATACCCATCTAATAAATTACAATAAATGCCGGCAACAGATGAATGTAAAGCATGGTTCCTAAAATCCTGCATCAATTGCCACGTTAAACTGGACTGATTAAGCCAGAAGTAGGATTTTTAGAACCAATGTCATTTACTGAAATTAGGGCCAAAAATCATAAAGAAATCTCCACATCCTCTCACATATTTAATTTACAACTAAGCGTGAATACCAATGGTGTACCATCAGATTCGTATAAATTATTACGTGTACATTCCATTTAAACTGGCCAAAACTAAATTTACTTACAGTAAATTACTACGTTTTAGTTAGAAATCTAGTCAATAGTAGCAAAACGTCTATACATTTTATAAATACAAAAATTTTTTCGGTCAGTACTACTCCTAACTTTATTGAAATCGACTTTTTAGATTATAAATAAATGTCGAAAGGAGATCACGTCGTTGCTTACATAGTCCAGAGCGGAAAAAGAATGAGCGAGTAAAAGCAAACTTCATTATCGTGCTGTCATGTTCTAACAAAAATCATTTTATTTACTGACTTGTCTAAATTTTCATCGCTGTTAATTCTATGATAGTATATAGCGAAAGGATCAACCATTTTGATATCTATCACTTTTAATATCACATGTTTAAACCGTTTAGGCAATTTATTCCATTTTCTGTGTGACTAGTCATGTGAATGTCCGAAATTCTACCCTCAAATCAGCGCGGCTGAGAATAGAACCCACGATCCTGAGAGTTCAATTTACCTCAGGATCTGTCGTTTAAAATTTCATGACGGTACCTGCCGCCTCTAACTCCTGCGCTTTTCAGACATTCACTAATTGACATGCACTAATTATTTTGCAAAATTCTTTCATTTTAACCAAGTGCCAATATTTCATAATCGGTGTAATAACTACGTTATTACACAATATCTCATAATCTGTGTAATAACGTAGTTATTACACAGATTATGAAATATTGGCACTTGGTTAAAATGAAAGAATTTTGCAAAATAATTTCGTTTCTTATAAATACATGAACATAACTAATTCCTTCTTCCGGGCAAATTCCCGGTACATCTTCCGGGCCCGGCCAAGTCCGGGCAAATTACGAATACACTTGATAAAAATGTAGCAGCCAAAGCTGCCAAGCTTCAACTGTACGAGATCCTCCAAGTTAATTATTTTTGAGAAACCCAAGAATTCCATCACGTTGCATGATTTTGAATAATTGCTCTCTCCAGCATAATTAAGCTGCTCCGCAGATCAAAAACATTTCCAACCAATCCTCGCACATATTGTTGATTTATATTCAATAACACACTTGCTTTAGCTTTAAGTGTTCCATTAAGCCTTCGTACCCAGGGGCGGATCCAGGAATGTTTTCAGGGGGGCCGAAATTTTTTTGGGAGTGGAGAGTACACATTTTTTGCCTTCTTCGGGATATGTGACGCAACCAGAAAATGTAGTGAGAGGTGGGGGCCTAATACTTTTTCACTACTGAATTCGGCTCATAAGTGAGTGTATCCCGTATTTTACCCCCCCCCCCCCCCCCCATTATACTCGTACTAAAGTCAGGGGAAAACCTAAAATCCTACATTTGTTTGGAAAAATTTAAGTTAATTTTTTCACCTCTGAAGAAACTCTGCGGATCTGGACGAATTGCAAAAGTGACCTTTTTTGGCGGTAGGTAGGGGGATTTAAGCCCCTCCCAGCCAAGACTGTTTGAACCACTGCTCCGGGACAGAGTTCACATTTTTTACTTACACCCTTTTTTCCTCTAATACAGTGGTTAAAGTGAAAATTGAGAGCTATAGTGAAACGATCAACATTTTTCGCCCCCCCCCTTTCATTGTACTCCTAGTATATCAAATATGGGCCCCAAGTGGGGTCAAAATTTGGAGAAAAAAAATTGAGCTAATGGATTCCTCTCGTAACCCCCCCCCCCCCCCAACCACTGCCCTTACAAACATATTTACACGTCTAAATTGCCATAGAAGCAATGAAGATATGATTTTAAAAAATTATCGTCGGAGCTAGGGGGGGCCCGGGCCCCTGCCCCCTGGATCCGCCACTGTTCGTACCTATAAATAAAACTAATTTATTGCATACACTGTTTAATGAAACCATTTTGGTTTTCAGCATGGGTTCATTGCTTGCAGAGTCCTCGATGCTGTTTGGAATGTCAATTTCCTTTGATTGTATCGTCCTACTATTAATTGTATCTAACCTTCGATATAGGCCTACTATGATAGAATCGGCATTAAAAGGCACGTAGCTACTGCATTAGAACTGTTCGTTCCTGCCGCCGGATTGATTCGGTTTACATTTAGCACAGGTTTACATATCGCCGTTCAACAACTTCACAATTACGTTAAATCAGCTGATACAAGGATTATTAGAAACTACATTAGCTATTCCATATGTTGAACTGAACTTCTTTTACTCATAGATAAAATAGACCTATATCAAGTATACGATATAGAATGTCTAAACACGTTAGCCATTTAAAGCTAAGTTCTTATAATAACTTTAAGAAAGTTAATTACGTTTTCAGTTCTTGGGTTCTGATGTAGAGCATAGTTGACGTGAGTTTTATAATTATGACTTCATGTTGTTTTGCAAGAAATCGGAGACTTAACTCGAGCTTTTTCACTAATCGCCGTGAAAGACATTTTAGTGGCAAATTAATCGATCAAAGGTACAGATTCGATAACCAGAAATGCGTAAATCACTCGAGCAGGAGTTCATCTCTATACCAGGTTGGCCTAGTGAAGAAATGGCATACTGCATGTAATGGCTTCTAAAAATATATTCACGACAAGACAAAATATATAGGTCTGCTGCATGCAGACTTATTACTATAAAGAAGTAAAGAATTTCTGAATGCTTTACTATTAAATTATTTCACTGAAGTCTGACTGGTATACATATAGGCATACATGTGCAATTGTACATGCATTATATGCCTGATATAGGTCTCGTAACATTTTGTAGGCATAATGCACTCGCATGCCCTTTCTGGGAACGGCACAGTAAACGATCGTATAAATTAACAAATTAGAGCGTGTGACAATAGGCTATGGTAATTTTAATATGTTAATAGTTAATTTGTTAATAGATTATTATATAAGCATGTGACCTCCCATAGGCGTTTATCAGTAGATATAAGCCAGGGGTTTCTAAATAAAAAGCTATACAATTTGTCAGTATTATGTCTCGTCGAGAATGGATAGCAATTTACAATAATTATTCCAACGACTCTGATTCCTTACATATGTTAAATTAATTTTGTAGGAATTAATAGATTTACTCTCTAAAATATATAATTATTTATAAGAGCAATGCCGTTAGATCATTCTTCTGATGGTTCACTCAACTTCACTGTTTATAAGTGATGCTTTGTGTGTAGATTTTGGGCCTACAGTCTACTGTATGTGAACTGCAAGGGGTATTCAAACCCTTATAAATAGGTTTTCGGAATAAAATTCAGTCCAATTCTATTCAATTTTCTCAATTAGCACTTAGACAATACTATTTATATAGTTAGGCTATTAAAATTCAACTCTCTAGTTTAGAATCTTAATTGTTTTACTTTGTTTTGCGTTTTGTAACTGAAATAGCTGAAGAAATTCTTTGTTTTCTGGGTCTTTCATTTGAGTCATCGTAATGCAATATGAAGTGATTTGTAAAAGAACTACAGTTGATCCGGGCACAGCTAGCCTATCGAGGAAACTAAAGAATTACATATTTTTTAAAAAAGCTAATGTTAACGTCAGTTTCCTCACTTGAAAAAGATGTCAGTGACGGGCGAGCTCAGGATTTGAACCCCGCACACACTGATCTGCGATCGAATATCTTACCGACATAGCCACTGGCTCCAGCCAGTCGTGATGTTGATATGATATCCAAAAGAGTGATAATAACAAATAATTAAATTTATTATAGAACTAAATCAACGATACAATATTTGAATATGTTAATCAAAAGAGCCCTAGTTAGATACTCTATAGGGACACTCTACTGCACTGTAAATATTTTTACATGTACAGTACGGTATATAAGCTCATAAATGAATTACACTTTTGTCCAGTTATTAAAAATAAATCCCAATAAGACAAAATTCTCAAGAAAAGGAATTAATAATTATTAATCATTACGCACATTATAGACATAATTGGTGCCATCTACCAGTCAATATGAAAGTTTAAAACACACACTATACTGAAATGATCAACTATGTTGATATCTATCACTTTTAATAACATATGTCTAAAGCGTTGGGCAATTTAAATCATTCTCCGTATAACCAGTCCAGTGAATATCCAAGATTTTACTAGCAGATCGGCGCGGCTGGGATTCGAACCCACGAGGGTTCAATTCATCTCAGGATCAGTCATTTAAAACTTCATGACGTTACCCCTACGCTATAAAGACATTCTAAATTAATTTAATTAATTAATTAATATATACACAATAAGTTTTATTAATGAAATTTATTTATTAACTTTTCAAACATTACAAATACTTAACAACTAGAAATCAGATATTTTACTATGATAGGATCAACTTAGATTTGCTAATTTGAGATTTCATCTCAAGGTTTAAGTTTATCATGTACTTACGATACTTTGATATTAATCTAGCAACAGCATATGCAGTCAACGTTACAAAACCTTCAACTAATGTCGAACTAGCCAACTAGGAAATGCTAAATGCATCAGACAGTCGCAACTTTATGTAGAACAATTAACAGACTTCGGTTAATTTAATAAGGACATGCAAACCTAAGTAATTATAAATAATAATAACACTAACAGGAATATAATTACAGCATAATTAATTAGCTAAACTTCCGTGTCGAAGAGTGTACGGACAGAGTTCTACAATGACATGAACAATATATGCAAAATAAGTTTCTATTAACGAAATTAATTTAGTAACTTTTCAAACTTTATAAATACCAAACAACTAGAAATCAGGTAGGATAAACTTAGATTTGTTAATTGGAGATTTCTCCTCAAAGTTTAAATTTACGATCTTAAGGCGATTGATAGAATCACTTTTGAACGCACAGCAAAAATTTAAAAAGTATCTTAATACTGTCTAGCAGAGATTTTAGCGGATTTCATAGATACACTGACAAATTAAACGTTTTAAACTGGGTGAAATACAGTAGCTATCAAATTGCCAATAGATTACAGAATTTGTTTTCTTGCAAACTTATAACAATGCAGTAAGTAATTGCTATCTAACAACATGACAAATGGATTTATTAGGGGGAGCTTTCATGCTAAACGCTTCAGCTTCAAAAGTAGGTGACGTAGGGTTTAAGCGATGGCGGTTACTGCGTAACAACCGTTGCTGAGCAACTAAATGACCTTCCTCGCCATCTGGCGAAGCCATCACCGCGACAGGAAAGATTCTATTCAGCGTCGTTTTCGTTCTATCATGCTGAGCTTGAGATATGGAATCATTCTGAAACGCAGACACAATAATCATAAATAAATGATTAAGTTAGAGAAGCATGTAATCTAAACGAAACAACTGAGAATTACATAGCAATAAGTTAGATATTTGATTGATAATGATTAAACTATTAGTTTTATAAATTATAATTCAAAATTAGAGCACGAGCATCGAACTGTCAGTTACTGTTAGGCTAATATAAAACTCGCTAAGCTTAGTACAAGAACATGATAAGCACAAGAACATGATAAGCACAAGAACATGATAAGTACAAGAACATGATAAGTACAAGAGCATGACAAGTACAAGAGCATGATAAGTACAAGAACATGATAAGTACAAGAACATGATAAGTACAAGAACATGATAAGTACAAGAGCATGATAAAGAATGATAAGTACAAGAACATGACAAGTACAAGAGCATGATAAGTACAAGAGCATGATAAGTATAAGAGCATGACAAGTACAGGAGCATGATAAGTATAAGAGCATGACAAGTACAGGAGCATGACAAGTACAGGAGCATGACAAGTACAGGAGCATGATAAGTATAAGAGCATGACAAGTACAGGAGCATGACAAGTACAGGAGCATGACAAGTACAGAGCATGACAAGTACAGGAGCATGACAAGTACAGGAGCATGACAAGTACAGGAGCATGACAAGTACAGGAGCATGACAAGTACAGGAGCATGACAAGTACAGGAGCATGACAAGTACAGGAGCATGACAAGTACAGGAGCATGACAAGTACAGGAGCATGATATTTACAAGACCAATGTAATCAACATGCTAAGCTTACATGTACATAACACCAAATACTCTTGCAACAATTAGTCCGATACGAAAATTTTGCAAGAGAACCTTTAGAATTATTATATTGAAGTTAAACCTAAATATAGCCAGGACTATATAGTACAGATCTCGCGACTGTTACAGTCAATTTTAATAAAGATTCCACAAAATATGTCAACGCTGACTTAAAAGCTATTATTTCAGTACCTAATTCTGGATCTGGAACGTTTCTACAGTATTTTTGCTAATTCTGGAACGCTACTACAGAATTTTTTCTAATTTTACACGATAATTTCAAGCGTAATTACTAACTGTTCACTTGATTATTCTACTCTCTCCAGTGCACTGCAAAAGTGGCAGGTTCAAAGTACATATTTATACTCAAAGCCTGCTTTCTCGCTTCATAAGAGCACTCCTTAGATCAACAAGTTAATCCCTTCACAAAGTCTATGCCTTACCCATACCTTATGTAGCCTATAGTTTGGGAAAAATATGGCTTCTGATGTGGTTTTCCGTTGCCTTCCTCAGTTAGGGGGATTAATTACCATTTAATCCAGGGGAGGTGGGTCCCCTCTTGCCATCCTCAGCTCCTGCATTTAGTCGCCTCTTACGTACACGCGGCAGATTGTTTGCGGTTGCCCTATTCTGCAGTGGTCCAACCACACCCGAGCACAACACGGGGCAACGGACACTTGATTATTATGTATACTTAATAGTAGGCTCATTCGCTGAAGCCTAAAGCCAGAACCCTTTAGAAGGAATCTTTCACTATAACTTCAGATTCAGCTTTTTACAAAATGTAGACTTCGTGAAGTAAATTTCTAAAGAAATTTATTTTCTCTCTGATTTTTCGAACCTTACGACTGCGACAAAAACAAATCTCGATTAGAAATATTCTATCGATTTTTGCTAGTCTTTGCATTCCAGGATTAGTTTGCATTCCAGGATTAGTTAAAACTTTACCTCTTTGTCTCAAGCGTATTAATATTATCATATCTATCAGATCGTAATATTATCATATCTATCAGATCGTAATATCATTATATAGTATAATCATCTAATTATAAATTTTTGGTAGGATTGTAAGCATAAACTATTTCTAATTCTTCTCTCGTTTAAAGATAGTGAAAACCTTGGTTTCGACCACGCAATTATACGGATGTGAAACATGGGCCTTAATTAAGGAAGATATCAGCAGACAGAGGGACTGGAAATGTGGATACGGAGAAGAAGAACGAAAGGAATAGCTGGACTCAAAAGGTTACAAAAGAGGAAGGGAGTTAGTTCAGACAGACAGTTGATAAATGTATTAAGAAATAGCAAGAAGAGTTGGATAGGACACATTCTAAGGGGTGATAATTTACTGAAGGATGTCATAGAAGGTAGAATGGAAGGAAAGTGAAGCAGAAGCAGGCCGAGATTAGTAATGTTGGATGATTTAAAGATCCATTCTGACCACTCATATGTGGACATGACGTGGAAAACGGAAGACAGAGAAGATGGAGGCGTTATATACCATGGACCTGCCAGCAGCAATACACTAAGAGACAAAGAGAGAGAGAGAGAGAGAGAGAGAGAGAGGATATTGATGAGAACTGAATTGGAAATCCCTTAGGTTCAAGTACCGCAAAATCTGGAACACTCACCACAGGTCTGGTAAAACTGAATAATAGACCATAAACTGTATAACCGCCTGACGATAATAAGTAGACATACATCAAAGAAAGATATCATCCTAAGTACTTGTTTCTCAATCTGACATGTTTAACCCTTCTTGATAAATTCTTTCTCTCTAAATAATATTCGGGGCACAGGAGAATAGACCCACCGTTAACTGAGCATGTCGTCAAAGGTGACAAAACAAACCCTGAAGAAGGCACCGAGGAAGCCATCTCAGATGCCATATTTTTTCCAAACTAAAGAGCATACACATAAGGCGTGGGTAAAGCATGACATTTTGTGAAGTAATTAGTTTGTTGATCTATGGTGTGCTCGTTATGGTAAATGAAACAAACTGAGTATGAATATGCATCTCGACCCTGCCACTTGACAGAGTACTAGAGAGAGATAAAGGGAGAGAGGGGGGAGAGCGAGAGTGATATTGAAATAGAGAGCATTTCAGGACCTTCTTTTAAGGCTCATCTCTTGATTAATTAACTTGCAAATGATCGTCCGTACATATGGCCACACCTTTGGTCCTATAAATATAATCGCGAAAAGGTACCTTTTTGGGTTTTAGGGAACCTGAACGTGTCATAAAGGTCTTACTTGCAAAATTCTTTAAAATCTATTTTTCAGGCGCTTCAATTTAGCAAAATATCCCATTGAAAATTTTTCCAATCAACATCAGGCGCGGACCAAGGATGCAAGAGAGTAAATAAATAAATAAACACCGTTAACTGCATGAGCCACTGAATATATCAATAGTTTAGTGTGCATAGAGACTGGTAAAATCACGACCTGTTAAATAGCTGTTGCTAAAGTCGTGGTTTCAATAACCGGCAGAGCTGATCAGAGAGTAACATTTTTCTTCATTTTTTCAGAATTATCATTTTACGAATAGGCACGTTCTGTGGAAACAAATTTCTCATGAAGCGATTGAGGCTCTCGGCTCTCAGATTGTCTGCTTGCTATCCCAGCTTCAACAATCTTCAAATCGTCTTCCAATTATTTATATTATATTAATATTGTTGGAATAAATATAATAATTAATTATTATATTTATTCCAACAATCTTTTGATAATATTATGTTCCATGCAATTGTGATTTTCATCCCGTAAGATGCATTAATGTTTAATTTTAACGTTCAACAGAGTATAAAATGTCAAAGAATCTCTGTGCTTTAAAAATACGGCATAATAAACACTTTAGCGCTAGTATTTTATTATACTTAATTATATTTAATTTGCTACCCATAAAGAGTACAATTTCCTCGGTAAAATAATGATTATAGCCTGTAATGATGTTCGTAAGTAATTAGGTCAAGGTTACACCCTATTTCATGATCTAAGACAGGCATTTTCATGAATCTATACTCAATTTTCTACCCATATAAAGTTTATATATTGTCAGCTAATAAAAGCCAACTAATAATTGTCTATTCTGCAGGCCTACTATTGCTCGTAAATAAATAGCCAATTATAGCCAGGTGGACTAATAGAGGCTAAAGCTGATCTTAACGTTTCCTTTATATATCATAAAATTCATAATAGTAGGCCTACATATCAGCGATGGATTAATTGTGTTCGTTCCTAGACACATCTCCTCATCCGCAGTCGGCCACTACTAGCACTGGTGCCATTAGCAGTATCGAATGCTACATGTAGCAAGATACCAGACAGTCATTAACTGTAGCCTGGATGCAAACATTAAATCTTGACTAGACTAGAAATGATGTTCTATAGCTTCACATATTGCAAAGTAAAGCAACAACGTTCAGCCTCTCATCTCTCTCTCTCTCTATTTCACTCGTCTGAATCAAGCAGAAAATCGAGGCCTCTGATAGTTTGAGTATTGATATATAGATAGCAATAACTTATTAACAGCAGCCTAGAGTTTACGAGGTCTAAATATAGTCGAGCAGACGAGGTCGAAAAGAGCAGAGCTTCGAGGTCATAGAAGCCTTGAATTATAATAAGAGAGAGAAATAGAGAGAGAGAGAGAGAGAGAGAGAGAGAGAGAGAGAGAGAGAGAGAGAGAGAGAGAGAGAGAGAGAGAGAGAGAAAGTCATGATAGAAAGCATAGACAGATAAACCATACGCCATTATCTACTCGTTAATTACAGTGATATAATAGTAGTCATATGCTTCTAACGAAATGAAACTGACAGAAAGCCTATATACATGTAGCCTGGGCTGAATAGATTTTACTCTGTGGAATAGATGAAAAATTAACTCTCCCATATCACATGACGTCTTCAATAGTCTGATATAGTACATGTACATTATCGACTAACTAGAATTATTATTTTAGTTTTATCATACAAAGCGGTTAAAAAGTAAAAGTTCAAAAGATCAGTTAAACGAGTCAGATTACCAAGAGAATAAATCTCACACATGCGCAGGACCGGTAAATAGATAAGCAGTTTAAAGTTTTAAACGTGCACTGAATATGATATAGGCCTATATCGTAACGAACGATCACTTCTCTATTGTGCTTGAAATTTTTAGTGCACCCAGCAATTTAAAAACAAAAGTATAAAATAGAATGAATATACAGTTCTCAGAGGAATAATCTTGTGCTTCAAGGCAGGCTGATGCTACTGCAGTTTTTGTACATTTGTCTACGCTTGTACATTGATCATTATTTTGCCGTTTGGCAGAGATTGCCGCAGCGTGTTAGCGCAAATTGAACTAGATCCAGCCCATGCATATGTAGATCACAATAATGTCGCATCATATTTCTGGCTAATTATCTATAAATGCATGTCCTAGCTACCATATGGACTTATCATAAAACTCCTCATTACGATCAAGAACCAATCAAAACGATATCTCAAAACTTACAGTAATAGATGTTAACTTTTTAGACGTTTGAAAAGATTTTTTCGACTGAGTAGATCGCTTAGACCCTCCACCCACATCTCTCTTGCCGACCGATGAAATCAGAGCTGAATGTTGTCGTGGACGACCTGCGGCACACTCGCTTTCAGTAGAGTTTTCTTTAAACTTTGGAAGGATGGAATGAGGGAAGGAATCCTCCCACCAGCAACAGTTTTCACAACAACATAGAGGCTCAGCCGAGTTAGATAACTTTACGCCCGTTTCGACAGCTAATGACGGTATGCTAGATGTTGTTGAGGAGTCTATCGGAAAGGAAGCCGACTCGCTGGATATGACGGCAACACATCGAGAACACGTCAGCCCTTCAAACTGCGGGCAGCCCGTTCCACAGCAGGCTCCGAATGGCTTGGAATCACCACCCATCAATGACCCTCCCAGACTGATAGTAATGTTAGTTAGATTTTCTGGAATTTGGAACTTGCTGTCTGGGAGAAAGTTTTTATCACATTTGTTAAGAGATTCTGTGGAATCAAGCAGCAACTGCTCGTCAGTTTGTCGCAGAAACTTCTTGAATATTCCAGAAATTTTAGATGATTTCATACCGGGGTAAAATCCAGTCAATGATATAGTGCGGCAAAATCTCGCTCATGATAGAAAGAATTTGAATTTAAAATGTTATCGTGAATACTATTGCGTATTCTACATACAACAGTGTAGAATTGCAACTTTAGTCTTCAGATAAATCTAAAACGTTCAATATAATTTACATTAATCACAAATCTGATTTTTGAGCTCCCTGATTGGACAAACTATTGGTTTAAATGATTACAATATAGATTGTCCACTGTTGAAAGTCTACTTTTAATGTTTAAAAAGTGCTAAACGGTTGCAGAGTTTGTTTTAATGTTTTTTCACGCTTTTTAAAATAAATACCGGTCAACTTTTGCCTCAGTCACTATTATTAGTTATTATCATAAGATATTACTACTATTATTTTCTATCATTATTATTATGGGTATATTATTATTATTATTATTTTATAATTATTATTAATATTACACATTATCATTACTAGTTACATCATAGCCTTCTCTTCAATAACATGGCAAGATACTATTACAATGTTATTACTGACATTTTATTACATATATATCATTGCATATTGCAACTAGTGTAATTTTTCTGACTATTATTATAATTAAGATTTGGTTGTGGGTGGTTATGGTTATGAATATTTTTCTAATTATTATCACTTGGACAATTGTATTTCAATTTAACAACTTTAAATAGTGACCTCATTTTTAAACAATTTTTTACTTTGCATATGATTCAATTCATCCTTTGGTCACCGTCACACTATTGGAGCGAAGCATAAGATAATTTAAACGTCATTTGGTAGAAAAGTTTCTGTCTTTGGCAAGAACTTCTCCAAGCATGGAGAAGCTTCTTTCAGAGTTAGCCTGGCAGGTTTGCAATAAATCATAAGTCAATTGCTTATTTATAGTCCTTCTTTATAATGTTATCAAAAAGTTGGTAGTAAACAGCTACATGTCCATGTACAGGTTAAAATTTCAGTGAAACTAGAGAATACAATAATAGCGATAATTGTTGACCTCCTGATATATTTTTATGAATTTTTGGTAAATTTAACTGTATCATCAGCTTTTACAGGCGATGGCCTGTAAAAGCCAACTTTGATCATATTTATCTATACAAGTTAATTTTGACTTTATTGCTCCATTGTACATATTCTGACCGTGTTCTGACCTTATAATTCGTAACAGATGGGCCATACAACAATTTTTATTACACTTCTTCACGTTTTCAAATCATCGTCATCAACATATTCAAATTTGACTTTATTTACTAACTATCATCATTATCGTCATCATCATCATTACTACTATTATTATAAATACGTTAATTTAAATTTAATTTATCTTTATTACTACTTTTATAATTATATATTTTTGTAATTGCTCTGACTGTACAGGGCCCTGGGATAAAAAATGATAACAAAGGACTTTATTTAAATACAAAAGATTTTACATTTGTAACAAATATTTCCTCTATACTCGAGAAGACGCATTCGCCAATGTGCCACAAACGCAGACCGCACTAAAGCGCTAGAGTACAATAGACAGGCGCTCTCACAGAAAGGCTTTTTCGCGTTGATCGGCGATCGCCTGTATATAATAGCACTAGTTCTCCTGACTAATTCAATTATTAAATTAATTTTATTTGCACAAATTATTATTATTATTATTATTATTATTATTACCATTTATTAACCTGGCCGAACAAGCAGACAAAATGAAGAAAAGCTGCAGCAATTAGTCCAGAAGAACATAAGCATGTCTCGAGGCCAGCACGCCTACGTAAGACAGTCTGCAGAGGCGCTGAACAAGCCATCTGTCTAGACCGAGCGGTTGACGTCAGGCCTTAAATAATTAATGTATATTATTATTACACTGAACTCTGGCACACGAAGCTCTTGACAAATACGAAAATGTCGAGGCTACAGACGCCCCTAAAATCCTAGCTATCCACTGTGGTCGTAACAATTAAAATAAAACAACTTGAACGCACACGAAACAATAACCAAATGAGCGCTGAAAGAAAAGCACAATTTTTGTTGAACTAAACAGGAAAGGACGACTGATACCTTCCTGTCTTGTGAACCTGCGTTTTACTCTACTCATGCCGCCTTGTACGTTGCATGTCGCACTCGTAATTGAATGATATAATTAAGATACAGGTATTCAATTCCATGCTGCATTGTACTTTAGTTAATATGCTTGATGTTATATATGCTCAGTTTTCTAGCTTAGCAATGTTTACGTTTTTAGTTAAAATTCTGGTAATCTACTGAGTGGAAGTAATTCACGTTCTTTGACCTCGTTCTGATTCTAAGCTAAAAATCTATGCAAATGCTTTTAGCTGAATAGTGAAAAGGAAAACAAGCAAGGAAAGATAGAAGTGGAACACTTCTCCAGATTTTTCATTTCAAATATAGAAATTAGTGATGTATTTCAAAGTTAGAGCATCAAATAAATAAATACTCAACGTACTCTCAGGAAAATATTTAAAGTGCAGTAGTGCACTGCAGGTTTATGGATACAGATCGAGACATAGGCCCTATGCCACACTATATTAGCCCACATATAATATATGAACCATAAGCACATCCTCTACTAATGACATTAAAAATAGCTCAGCGTGCTGAGCGACAGGTAATATCTTAAAAAGTAAAATGAATTTCCACATTCTCTAGGCCATTCTGATTTACTTGGCAGCTTATACTTGCTTGTAAATTATGTGTTCTGATCAATTTCACTCAGAATATCTCACAGATTTTCATATCAAATATCTAACATATTTCGTAGTTCATTTTATCATTTTAAATGTATTATTGTATGAACTCCTTCGCTTTGTAAGCTTGCTATTTAACTGCATCATTGTATGAACTTCTTTGCTTTGTACGATTGTTATCGTGTGTAGGCCTATTTTATTGTATCCTGTCTCATTTTCTGAAATTTTGTAAACTATGGAGATGGCTTTGCAAGGAATGTTTTAATGGCTTACCTACCATTGAACGGTAATTAATGTCTTTAAATTTAACAGGATAGATTCTACGGCGCACTAGAGTTCCGAGGGTTCGACTCTCAGTAGAGCTTTTAAGAGAAAATCTCAAATCTGATATTTCGAAATCACATTATGAATGATGATACACATTTTTGCTACTGCCAACTGAAATTAAATTAAGAGTAGACCATAAAATGTTCAAACAGCTCGATCGCGGCTAGTTAGCATAATGTATTCAATAATTAGGTGACACGGAGCAGTTTGGATTCCGGTATCAGTGGAGTATATTAGCTTACGTGCTACGCCTACTGCAAGCAAGTGCAAAGCTGAATCATTAAAACATGAACTGCAAATTCTGCATAAATTTGACCTAAATTTATTAAATTTATACAAATATGCTTGAAAATAAGGCTCCTACTGATCAGACCTGCTGCTAAAGTATCCTTGCCGTCAATTCGTGATAAAACTTTTGACGGTGACTTCTTCGAAGTATTGAGAATGCCTAACTTTTACACAGTGCTATGCAATACCACTAGACACCTATTTTAAAGAGCCTATAACTGCATAAAAAGTTTCAAAGAAGCGCTGCGCAATCAAACTACATGTAGGCCTATTAGTCCACAGAAATAGAATACTCGTTAATTATGAAAAATAATACCTAGACTTCAGTCTTCAAGCAATGATTGTTGCAGACATTTTAATTGACTAGCAGTGCTACATACTACTCTAGAGACTATAGCGTCTATGCTAAACGAATCTACTACAATATTAGACTCTTAATTTTCTGAAACGCAAATACTATACATCCGCACCCTGATCTAGCAGACAGACAACAAACGAGTGTTTACAAGTGAAACCCGCCAGTCTGGCCTGCAAAACGTACTGTCTGCCAGCGCTCTAGACCACAACAGGCGCCGATACGACGAGTTTAATCCAGAATCCAGTCAGATCAATCAATTTGAATTGTAGTGATGGGCGCAATGTAGAAAATATTAAGTGAATGAGTTTAGCAATTTTTATTAATAGGTTCAACTTATAGTAGTTAAATAATCGTAACTCCATGGAGAACTTTACCTGATTTAGTTTACGCAGTGTTCAGACATGGCGATCAACAAGACCTTTACAATACAAGCGTACCAGAATTATCTTAAATTGTAAGAAAAAAAACTACAAACTATTAGTCTACAATACTCGACAACAATCCAACTTGTTTAGCAGTATTTTGTTGATATGAGAAATAATCATGTTGGTCTTTCTTAAAACAACCGGAAGAGAAATAAATAACATGGATTTATTGCATTGGGAGAGAGTGTATAAAGTATCGTTCAGCTTGGTTAGTACATGGATGGGAATCATTTGGGAAGACAGGGTTCAGATAGCGTTATATAAAAGTTAATAAAACCCCATAAAGCTAGAAGGTTATTCATGAATCCCCCGTCATTATCCGCGCTAGCTGTAACCTGCACTATCAAATGCCAAGTTTTATCTTGGGGGGGGGGGGTTAGGGTGAAAGGAAATAAAGAGGACAATAAAAATAAAACAAATTAAGCAAGGAAATTCTAAAATTCATGTTTAACGCATGTAGTATGTATAACTCGCGCTCTTTGTCACGTGTAGACGAACAAAAAATAAAGCACAAAGAACGGATGAAACACTTTGAATCATCACCCTCGCTGTCTTCTTGTATAAAATTTAAACTTTCACTTTTAACAATGGAGCGATTGCATAATGTCTGACTGATGTCTACAAAGATCGTGTTTACTTGGATAATAGCGAAGTCCGCAGTACTGTATAAAGTAGAGATTTATCATGCATTATAGCGGAGTGGTCATCCATTATGATATTTAGCACATTAAATTCGCTATATATCTGAAATAAATTACTAATTGCTGCAGTACTAAGCCGCTCAAGAGCAATAACTAATACTCCTCGTACAGGTATCATTGCGCTGAAGATAGAACGTCCACGACAACCTCATTGGAAGATAAAACAAACGTTAAATCTTTTAATTAGTCTACTATACTAGTAGTATACATATTAATATTTTTATTGATAGTGTTAGTATTTTTTATTAGTAAAATTCCCTGCGTCAAGGAATTTGTGTTCAATAATTATAAAAGAGAAGACTCAAACAAATCACGTTTTGAACCACAGCGCACCTACTCGAGATCATCAAGTTTAAAAGCCCCGCGCGAAAGCATTTTTCGTTAACCGTTGATTAAATAACAACAAGGCTGTCAAGCCAATGTTAACGTCAGTTTCATCTCTCGAAAGCGAAATCAGGGATGGGCGAGCCCAGGGTTGAATCCATATAAACTGGTATTAGAGCCATATTTTTCTTTAACGCCCTGGGTTGGAAATAACACTGTATCCTACTCAAAAGATAAACTATATACTTTATTTTATACTTCATTGTTAATTACAAAGTTTAAGAAAGAAGCTTTTTAAATAAATCCTTTATATACTAAGAAATCGCATCAGCGAATGTGCTGCGAAAAGAGAACGCATTATTACTTTCGTTGCTGTTGTTGTTATTATTTTTACTGTTATTACTATTATTATTAATAATGCTGTTATTAGTATTACTATAAATGTCATTATTATTATTGTTATTATTATTCTTATTATCATTATTATTTTTGTCATCATCGTCGTCGTCAACGTCGTCCTCATTATCGTCATCGTCATCATCATCGCATCATCATCGTCATCATCATTTGTCCACAGTCAATTAACGAACAGAACAGCCATGGGTCGGGTGATATGGAAGCCTGCCGAATGATGAAATAAATGCACGTTGGCTTGTTCTTGTAGAGACTACGATTGTAAACAGTTGACTACAGAGTGTATCTACAGAAAAAAACAACAAATAAATTACAGTAGATTCATTAACTTACATGAAAATAGTTTAGAAATTCAGAGTGTGTAAAAAAACTAAAAGCGCATGTGTATATATATATATATATATATATATATATATATATATATATATATATATATATATGTATATATATACATATAGAAAGAGAGAGAGAGAGAGAGAGAGAGAGAGAGATAGGCAAAGAGAAAGAGAGAGAGGGGGAAGACAGAGAAATAGATAAAGAAAAAATAGAGACAGAGCGAAAGAGAGAGAGAGATAGAGAGAGAGAGAGAGAGAGAGAGATAAGGAGAGAGAAAGAGAGAGAGACGGATGAGAGAAGAAAGAGAGAAGGAAGAAAAGATAAAACAAAGCGGAAATAAATTAACGGAAAAGCTAAGAACAGGAAAAATTAAGTCCAGGTTATAAAAAGTCTGCAAATGCCTAGTCATACTAATTAGAGATGGGAATCGAACCGAACCCGAACCGAACCGAACCCTAAAATCTAGAATTTTGACCGAACCGAACTCGAACCCAGACTCTGACCGAACCCGAACCGAACCCGAACCCAGACTCTGGGCGAACCGAACCCGAACCCAGACTCTCACCGAACCCGAACCCAGACTTCGTCCAAACCGAACTGAACCAAACTATTGTAGTTCCTTTCTTCTTCACCAGCCTGACATTAAATAAAGATAGTAAGAACAATACAAATATATATTAGTTTTTGCATTTACATGTCTAGCAGTATCCAACAGCATCTATTCAGGTAAGGCTGGTTTCGACACAAATTTTAAAATGGTAGTGGTACAAAGGAATGGTAGCGGGAAGCGAGTCGGGCCTACAGAAGATATTGGATAGTCTGAATAATACGGCATTGAAATATGGAATGAAGACTAACATCAAAGAGACAAAAGTGATAAGACTATTCCATAAAAATCCGAAAATGCTTGACTCAATCTAGGTGGATTTGTTCTTGTTGAATTAAAATTATAATTTTTTTCTAATTTTAGTGTACTACCTTAATATTTTTTCAGCCAGATTTAAAAATAATTATATTTGACATTCTATGTGTTAAGACTATCTGAAGTAAATAATTTTGCACCATAGAAATGCAATAATTTCGTAATTATTTTCGTAACTTCATAATTGAACTGAGAGTTTCAAATTTGAAACCCTAAGGTAAATTATGAAGCTTATTACTGCTCAGTTGATATCAAACGGTGTATATTATGATCATTTTTCTATGGAAGTACATGTGTTTACCAAATCATCTTTATTTGACATTTTTATGTCACTAATTTGTACTTTGTCTCTGAAATATTGGATCAAATTTTAGCCAAGACATTTCCACTTAATTATAAACGTATCTAATATATAGGTATCTAATATATATCTATAGTGACAAAAAAAATAAATAAATTGATGAAGCATTCTATTTGCTCGTTATAATCAAGGAGAATATTTCAGATACAATAATGAAGCTAAATATCTATATTATGAACAGTTAATTGTTGGTTAACTTACAATATTTTAAAATATTTAAAGGAATAAATATCACTTCCCTCCTTTTTTCATTTTCATATTTTTACCCAGGTGAAAAAATGTGGCAGCTATTATGACTTAATGAATTTTTAAGCATATTTACCATAAACCATTTTAAACATGTTTGTCATAACCATGATTATAATTATAATTAATTATATCATAACCATGATAACCAAATACATGATCACGTCAGGGATCATTGAAAACGTAGGATCAACGAAAAAGTAGGAGAAAAATGGATCGGGGATCATTGGGGTCGTCAGCGAAATGGTAGGAGAAAGATAGAAATTAATCGGGATCTTGTGGCCGTCGACAAAATGTTAAGACAATCATAGTAATAGAGATTATTAGGGTCGTCAACGAAGAATTAAGTTCAACAGGGAAATGAACAGGAGAAGATATTGATAGTTCATTAAGAGATGATGGTAAAAGAAATAATAAGACATATTGATGGTAGTTGATGAAAATATTAGGCCTTGGCGTGAATTCGGTGGTAACAAGTCAACATCGAAAGACTGTGGATATATAAGGAGTTTAGGTACTCACGACGTTAAATTTGCGAAGTCTTAGGCCGTTATAAAAGTTTCGTAACATACTGAGAAGGGAACGGTATGTGTCAATTGCGGATAAATTTTATTTTGATAATTAAGTCGTACGATTGAATTTCTATGATCGTAACGCCACGAGAATATATATACGCCTAAGTATTTTACGACATGGACTTAACAGTGTCGTGCAGTTTTTAAGTTTGTCGAATTACTAAGGTACTATACCTATAATTAATTAGAAGTCGAACAACGACAATCATGCTTGCACGAGAAAGAATTACTGAAATCAGCTTGTCATCGAAATGTTATGTTCTGATAATTTTCAATGTAAATATTCGAAGGTGTAGGCCTAGTGTGTTGATCAGATGTTTTAGTTATACTGTAATATTGCCGTAGAGATCAGTAGAAAGATGGTGCGAGAATGTGTATAAATACAGGAGAATTAAGAGAGCGAGTGATATCAGAGTCCAGGGCACGATAGAAATATCAATGCTTTCCGACGCCAGAGGACTAGAGTCGAATTGAGATTGTTTCGCTAGCATGAGTACGAGAGGATATGACCGAAAATATGACCGATACTGTAAGTCATAGAATCGTCCCATTTGCGCTTTTCGCGAATCTGGGTGAACATGTCACTATAGGGTTGTCAGACTTATAGTCTGACAACCCTAATATGATATGGCGAATGATAGTCTGTGTTAGGTGATAACTAAGAACACCCTTCCCTCCGTCATAGTGTTTCACTTCTGGTTTTATCTCAGGCATTGTCCAACGTTATTCGCGAATATGGGTGCACATGTCGCTAGGGTTGGCAGACTTATCGCGAATGATAGTCTGTGTTAGGGGATAACTAAGGACACCCTTCACTCCGTCATAGTGTTTCACTTCTGGCCTTGTCTCCGACTCAATTATGGCATGTATAATCATAGATGTCCGGTGTTGAAGTGACTGGTGATAGGTATGATACTTAGCCGTCACGGAAATTTTTGACATTCATCTCGAACACTCTCTTGCATTTTGGGTAGACCGAGTATCAGAAGTAAAAGATTGATGCGTACAGGAGGTAGAAAGATGTAGGAAGAACTAGAGAGGATTTTAATTTACAAAATCAAAATTTCGTTTTAAAATCATGAAAACGCAATTATAAGATATTAATTTACAACAAAAAACCACAAAAACAAAATTAATTCTGAAATGCGGCGGGTTTTATTGAGGTTTTAAAAACGGATAATCGGGACGATTATTTCACAAAGGGGGAGGCTGTGTAATGAACACGCCTTGTTCAAAATTTATATATTAAGAAATATATATTATAGATCAAAAGCAAATTATAAAATACAGTAGTTATTTATAAATAATAAGTAACGTAGGATTTTCCCAAAGATTTATAATAGATGATATAAGCCGAGGTTGTAAGTGGGCATAGATAGGTTATTACGCAGGGTATTTCCAAAGTGACGCAGCTGGCGCGTAAATCCACAAAGCGAGAAGTGCTGTGATAGGCTAAAGTCGATCGCTCGAGTGGTATATAAAGCGGCCGTCGATATATACAAAATCAGATTGGGTTCTGCATGGTTCGTCTGCGCAGTAACTCAGGGAGGCCAGAGCCTTCTACGCGAAAGTACTTGGAGGATAGTACGTAATATCCCAATCCCAAGGCAAAAGTACGATTAGTATACAGAAATCTGGTCTTCGTCTAGCCGAAAGCTTTCAAGCTCGCTTGCTAGCCTAGACTCGTAGCCCCCGGTATTTGTCTTGTTGTTGTATCTATTTGTTGTATTGTGGTGTTGGCGTCCCGTGGGTAGGCCCAGGTAAGAGGCTGGTAGTCCACGGCGATACCCGGGTCGAGTCCGTCTCTGCGGGTATTTGCTAAGCGCCTGGGTCGAGTGTGTCTCTGCAGGCGGGAGGCTGGTAGTCCACGGCATTGCCTGGGTCGAGTTCATCTCTGCAGGTATTTGCTAAGCGCCTGGGTCGAGTTCGTCTCTGCAGGCGGGAGTAGGATTACAAATTACCAGTTGACTATCATCGAATTTCTCATCTACTATAAGGAAGGCCGATTAAACTACCTTCAGCGACGGCAACATTAGAAACTACGGAAAGACCAAAGTAGGAATAGAGATATGGAAAAATAATTCTAGTCTAAAGGATATAGGGAAGAATTAATAGGGTAAAGAAGAGTAAAGTTCGTCGCAGTTAAACAACCAATCATATAATTATCTACTACAACCAGGTTGAAGAATAAGAAGCATGGCAGAAACTCAACCGAAATTGCCTAAAATATAGCAGACGCGAAGTACGCTTCTACTCCCGGTTCGGGTCACCATATCACTTCGCCCCGAGAATCACACTACCGAAAGAATCTACTAAAGAAGCAAGGGAGTCGGCCCTAACAGATTAACAGATAGAAGTTAATTAACAGGTAGAAGTCGAGCGAAGCTAGGCCATTCGAGATACAGCACCCCTCGGTTCCTCCTGACAAGCGGTACCTGTAATAGACCATTTTAACCATTAGCTGTATCTCGAATCGCTGCCGGCCAACAAAGCAACCCTACAACAAAGTGACGACGTGGAGTGAGTCCCCACTCCCGATTCAGGCCGGGCCGCAAAACCCGATGTCCCGGATTCCCCGGACCCAAAATTGAGGGTGAGAGAAATACGCCTCCTCGCTGTAACACGGGAGGCCTCGCCGGCCGCGCGCACGCTCTCGCAACCCCGTTCGTTACAACAATTAAAGTTATACAATTGCAACATTATCCAAACCAAACCAGTTCGAACTGGAATCGAACTCTTGCGAGTTGGAAAGCAAGCTGAACCCGAACCCTTGTTAGAACCGAACCGAACCGAACTTCAAATTGTCAACTGCTAACCGAACCCGAATCGAACCGAACTTTCATTTTCAACGAGCCGAACCCGAACTCTGGAAATTCATAAATTCCCATCTCTAATACTAATAGATATCATAGATTTTAGAAATTTTGTCTACTGAATTGATAAATAAAATATTGCTTTTTTCTCTCTCTCTTCTCTCTCTCTCTCTCTCTCTCTCTCTCTCTCTATTGTGTTCGATGTTGTCATTGATGACTGCAGCACTCTAATTGTTGTTATATTGTTATGTGTCTATGTATCTATGTATCTATATACATCTATGTGTGTACTATCTATGTCTATCTGTCTGTCTCTCTGTCTGTCTGTATGTCTGTCGGTGTATCTATCTAACTAGGCAATCTGTCTGTCTATCTATCTGTCTGTCTCAGAGATAATTTCCAATTGCTGTACTTCTATTATGTTTTTAAAAGTTTTCATAAAGTAAAAATAAAACACAAATCAAGCAAATTATACAAAAATGAAAACGTTATATGACATAGGAAATAGAGCTGCAGGGACACCTAGGTCTTGAGATTCTGAGTCTTTCGTAAAATGTCCGTTCAACCCTTGATTGATTGAAGGTCTGCATCATTAGGAGCAGCATTGTATTGTGCACTTAACTATCATATTCTCGAGTTACCGGTGCAAGTCTACATAAATGACGTCTGCGTCTTATCGCATATCGGTCTAGTTCACTTATCAGACTATTGGTCTAATTCACTTATCAGCCTATCAGTTCACTTATCAGCCTATCAGTTACTTCAGTTATCAGACTATTAGTCTTCTTCATTTATCAATCTATCAGCTTACTTCACTTTTCAGTCTATCAGTCTACTTCACTTATCAGACTATCAGTCTACTTCACTTATCAGACTATCAGTCTACTTCACTTATCAGACTATCAGTTTACTTCAGTTATCAGCCTATCAGTCTACTTCACTTATCAGACTATCAGTTTACTTCACTTATCAGCCTATCAGTTTACTTCAGTTATCAGCCTATCAGTTTACTTCACTTATCAGCCTACTTCACTTATCAGCCTATCAGTACACTTATCAGCCTATCAGTTCACTTATCAGCCTATCAGTTTACTTCAGTTATTAAACTATTAGTCTTCTTCATTTATCAGTCTATCAGTTTACTTCACTTATCAGACTATCAGTCTAGTTCACTTATCAGACTATCAGTCTACTTCACTTATCAGACTATCAGTCTACTTCACTTATCAGACTATCAGTCTAGTTCACTTATCAGACTATGAGTCTACTTCACTTATCAGCCTATCAGTCTATTTCACTTATCAGACTATCAGTCTACTTCACTTATCAGACTATCAGTCTACTTCACTTATCAGTGCCACATCTTTAGTTTAACCATTATGTTTCCCTGCCCCGTGGTGAACTAGGTAGGACAACTTGTGCCCTCCAAGATGACTGCAAGATAAATTGATTCATTGGATGAGTCAATTGACTCTCTCTCTCTCTCTCTCTCTCTCTCTCTCTCTCTCTCTCTCTCTCTTTCCCAGTCACTCACTTCTCTCTCTCTCTCTCTCTCTCTCTCTCTCTTCGTTCCCTTTTTCAATAACATAGCTTAAAGGTTTATTTAGTTTTCTCAGACATTTAGGTTACTAGGAATTTTATTGGCTAGATTAATATAATAATAGTATGCAGAAATCTTCACATCATTTTCTGAGACTCTCTTGTCTTTTTATCTGACCATCTTACTCAAATCATCAGAATACTTAGCTTATCGATCCTATGGTCTGCAATCAGTTTATCAGTCTATTTAGTCGGTTATCAGTCTATTTAGTCGGTTATCAGTCTATTTAGTCGGTTATCAGTCGATTTAGTAGGTTACCAGTCTATCTAGTAGGTTATCAGTCTATCTAGTAGATTACCAGTCGATTGAGTAGGTTATCAGTCTATTTAGTAGGTTATCAGTCTATCTAGTAGGTTACCAGTCTATCTAGTAGATTACCAGTCTATTTAGTAGGTTATCTGTCTATTTAATAGGTTATCATCTATTTAGGTTTATCAGTCAACACGTATTTACTATGTAAGGACGAATGAATACCAGGCAGTGGCTAGTTCGAGCAAGAGACATAGTTGAACCCAGACAGACGGATTTGTGAGTGGGGATCTACACACAAGCGTCTCAGCGTCAGTCGTCTAGACGGTTGTCTGTGTCAGCCAGTCAACAACGCGCTATCTTACTGCAGGTCAAGCAGCTGATTAATAGAGGCTGGGGTGGGGTGTGCAAACCCGCACCCATATCCCACTTTTAGGATTCTTTGCCCCGTACTTGACAGTTTTAGTTAAATAAGACGGCTGCATTGCTGAAAATTCGTAAAAATATTCGGAAAAGCCTTGTCAGCCCCTTCTTTGAATTTGTTCGATTTCGCACGCAGGCACGAATATAGCCGGGGATTGCTTTCTATTTCCGCTTTAGAACAAGTTTTTTTATTGAGTGCACTTATATTGTGTTAGTTGTAAAATATTAACCTTCGTGCAATTGTGTGAAATTAATGTGTATGTAGAATTAATGTATAACTACAAGAAATGGGAAAATTTGGCAGAAGGAAAGCACAATAAGGGGTAACGATATAATTAGTCAAATAATAATTAATTTGGATAAAGCAACCTCTTTGAATTTCGCATGACAGTGTATTCCTAATCCAGCAATGCTTATTAAAGGCTACAACCCATGCCATATGTGTATCAATTCAAAAGCCCTTATCACTCGAACAGTTGAATAGGTGCTAGTTTTTCAATCAGTTTCCTATAGCTCTGCGCAGTATTGAGTCGATCTGCTTCTATGTTATGATAAAAAATACGAAACCGACTACAGTCAATTTCTTGACTTTTAAGACATGCAGGCGAGTAAGCAACTAAATTTGAACCACGCACTCTTTGAGTGATCCGAAGTCGGGTACTTAACTGAAGCTACTGCCTCACCCATAGGGGGGGGGGGGGACGGAAAGCTCCTTGAAATTAGGAGGGAAATGGCATCGTCTTCAAATTGAGCTCATGTTCAAGCGCTAAAAGCAATAGGAGAAACACTTTTCTTGACAAATTTGAAGCATTTTAAAAATTAATTGAGCCATATATTTTTAATTAAAGTGTAAACTAAAACTTTACACTCACAGAAAGACATGAAATAGAAGTCAGTGGACAAACTTTACGGCTTGAACTATTGCGCATTAAAGTCCGTTTAATTGTGTTTGAAAGTCAAGTATGTGACAGTACTCTAAGATTTGATACATACATGACGTTGATTAATGATGCAGTGAATGTGACAGTTTGACAGCATTTAATAGAAAGAATAAATCACGTCTTCGGTGTTTTAACGAAACAATTCAAACGGTTGTTTTGTTTTTAAAGTACCAGTAAAAATCGCTTTCTACCGTAATAAATGAAGTACTGAAGGGTGTCTGAAGCCATTAATGACTTGTAAATTTACTGCAGTTGCCTAGAGCCTGCAAAGTGCAGCCATGTATTTGTGTTTTCAATGACTTAAGTGGCGGATCCAGTGGGGGCCAACGGAGCCACCCTCCGAAATTTAGATGCAACTTTTTGTTAAAATTTGTTAATTAATGAGAATTTAACATTCAGTTAATCAGTGGCCAGTGGCGGATCCAGGGGCCTAGGCTCGCCGTTTACAGTCAATCATTCACATATGAATTGCACCTCCATCTACCGAAATGGTTTTCCGTCAAAAGGGTTAATAAAAGTTTTTTACCCCACCCCCCCCCCCCCCGATAAAATTCCTGGATCCGCCACTGAATGACCACTGCAACACTCACCGATGGTCAGAGTTGCAAAGTAGTTCTTCAGCAATACAGTCTACGAGATGCGAATGTAGTAGACCTATTTTGTTTACATAGTAACAGCTAAAACTAGAAACTATAGTAGCTAGACTAATCTAGTAGTAGCTAGCACTAGGCTAAAAGCTAGTAGTAGCTAGTAATAGCTAGTAGTATAGCTACTACTAGCTATTAGTAGTTACTACTAGATAATATACGCCAGTAATAGCTTGTAGTAGCTAGTAGCAGCTAGTGTACTAGCTATTTTAATCGTTTCTTTTTTAAACTTATAATTAAATAAAGTCTCTTTGATCTTATTTTTAGCCTAGGACCCTTTACAGCCAAGGGAAATAAAAACAAATAATAATAATAATAATAATAGTAATAATATTATTAATAATAATTCAGCCACTAGATGACCTCGAGTAGCCGGGCGGCGATTCAGCACATATTGCTTGAATCGTTTTTATTAAACCTCGGGTTCTTTACACCCAGGGTAAGAAAAAATAATTAAATAATAATAATCTCCCTTTAGTATTCCTCAAATGGCACGATCAGGTACACATTTCTTTCACGCAATACTATCAAGCTCTCTGAAGAGTAATCGTGAAGTTCATATGCTTTGAGATGGTTTTCAATCGTTTTCCTCAGTTGGTGTTAGAGCGTATAGCGTCAATACCAGAGACTGAGCTCCTGAACCGAATTAACGGTCGAGTTGGTATAGCAGATTTTTTATATTTTGATCAATTACTGAAGGTTTAATTCTTTATTGGGGGGGGGGGTGGGGGGGGGGGATAGAGCATATCTAGAGCTGCAATAGCAAGAGCTCTGCAGCAGAATTCGAAAGCCTTCCAGACTTCAGGGGTGAGAGTAGGGGCATGAAATAGAGGGGGCTAATTTTTTTATGTTTATAAGGACAAGGGGTTGACAGTACGGGAGGGCTGAACACCAATTTAAGGGATTAGCCCCTCCCCCTCCTGCTCTCCCGTAGTCTCGTCTGTGCTTTTAATAAATTTTATAGACTCTAGCTACTCAAGACATAAAAGTTTCTGTTGTGTAATACCTTATAAAAATATTATGAGTTATTATCGTTTTGCATCTATTGACATATGCTATAATTCACGTTTGTTTTATAAAGGTAGTGATTTAACAGCCATGACGTGCGGCTCTTGTCACACGACACAGCTTATGACAAGTTAGCTTCCTTTATGTTGTGGAATACAAGACACATTGATTTATGCTGTCTTGCTATTATGAAACTGCCACGATATTATATATATATATATATATATATATATATATATATATATATATATATATATATATATATATATATACTGTAATACGTCGATATATACTGTAGATTAGCCCATAGACGCAAGACTACATATCTACATGTATACTATTATAGCCTTTAAGGTAAAATGTATAAAGTTCCTCACCGTTTATTGGACCCCACACAAGGTTCATCGGTTCTGATTTGTTTCATAGTCCTCAATGTTTTCGTTTATATCGTATACCAGTCGAACACACTGATGCGCTGCTGCCGTACACGAAAACATTGAGCACTATGAACAATTTATTGTTGTTATCAGTGGTTGAAGAGGGAATTGAGAGCTGGGGGAACGGTCAGAATTTTTCCGGCCGCACTGTAATAGTTATTAGCCGGTCTCCTAGTATTCACAAACCACAAGGCTAAAAGTCTATTTATTTAACTTACAGAAATCCAGCAGTACGCTACATTCAATCATTAATTTTCCTTCTCGCTAGTTAAGCTAATGATTAAACCGTTAAATCTAAAACAAAGACTATACGCATATCTGAGTATGCGCATATATAACTATCTGTTAGTGGAGCTGTTTTCACTTTCTATTTTTATCTTGTACCATTAGTTCAAGGTCACAGGTCTACAGTTTATCACGCTAACGTTCTGAAGCCGATGAATTATGTTAACCTTCTATTGGCGTCGATACGACATTTCATTATGCGCCATTTCGTTCACGAGACGGTTTTATGACTGCGGCATAAAACCGTCCGTTGAAAACAAGCTATCTTACACCTCTACTGAACGATTAATGTGTTCCGCCTAACGTTAGTCGAATGTTAGAAACGAGTGTTGAAAACTTTCTTTTTAGACTCATTTTTCACTTGTTGTGTAGAAGAAAACAGAGTTCAAAGCGCGACTAAGAGCACAGATGATATCAGAAGATGTAATTCGTAAGTGTTAATTGTCTGTTTAGCGTCAAAGGAAGTTGCGAGACTGTGGCAAAATTTAAATAAAGATATAATCGATCATACTGGCTGTGCCAATAATACGGTCCTCTGCGATACAGAAACAGACGTTAAACAAGGTTTAGCTTTTTACTTTCTAAGTTTAGACATTAAGCTATATTTAGTTTTGATTTCCAGTTTAATTCAATCCATTTAAAACATTCTTTTTATTTCACTATCCTGTTCAGACAAAACGATTCAACATTCATATTCTTACTCGCAATCTGATATCATGCTAAGTAGAAATCACTCAATCTACCAGCTAGTGTATCTCATCGTAGAGGTTATTTTTCCATAAAACTTTAGTGAATATTTTAGCTTGAAATAGGACTTTAAGGTGATATCCGACTGCCAACCTCAGTTCAAGCTTTAGCCAAGTGGTTTAATGCCACAAACGGTGTAGCGACTAGAACTCTAAATTCTGGAGTACGCATCAGATGGCTTGCACAATGGCGTGGCTGCAATAGACCTAAGGTCTATTGCACAATGGCCCGGACACACTGCGGGCATAAAAACATCTGCAGGGGATGATACTTAAGAACTAGAGACTTATAATAAATTATTCATTAATCACTGTAACGTTTCGAGCGTCCGGTGCATATAAAGGGAGCTTATTTCAAATCCTGCCATTTCCTGTCAAAAATATTCCAAGAACCTGAGAGATCAGATGTTTCCTAAGATTTTATAGCATCGTCGTCGCGCATTATTCCCTGTTCCTTCCCATTATCGCTCAGCCTCAGCATTCGTCATATTTAGATCTACGATATTATTAGCAGCTCCGCCGCAAGTCGACGCATATAAATGTCCGCAGGCAGACAGTTAAACTTGATTGAGATATAAAGTGGCAACGTGCCGCTTAAAGCATAGCCACTTCTAACATGTTAACTGAGTTGCAACTGTGACGAAAATACATCCATTCTCAGGGATTTATCCCACAGGAAACATGTTTTCCTTCTCCTTCAAAGTGTTTAGATCGGCAGTAGAAACTTGGATAACAAGGAGTTATGTTCTCTTTAAAGAATTGAGTGCCCTTCTGTTAATAATATCACCCCTTTCTAAAGTCTTAACACGTTCGTTATTTATTCCCAAACCAGTAAAATTTTCTTAGAAGTGTCCATGGTTCAACGAAAGAATGTTGTAATTAGCTTCTACAACGCTCTTAATGAGGAGACAAGCACTTAAAAGCCAATCCCGAGCTAATAACCAGATTAATACAAAGCTCATGAGAGAGACCCTGGGCATGGTATCCCTCGTTAATCCTCCATGTTATATTTAAATAATGAGCTAGGAGAGAAGAAAATTAAGCTAGCTATTTTACGAATATTCGTTGAAGGATGATGGGAGGACAATAATAAATAATAAATAACTACTAAAAATAAATAATAAATTGAATGTCTCAACAGCGTATGGGTAACCTCATGAAGTTTTAAATGACAGATCCTGAGGTGAATTGAACTTTGCGGGTTCGAATCCCAGCCGCGCTGATCTGAGAGTAAAATCTCGGACATTCACTGGACTGGCAATACGGAAAATGGACTAAAATGCCTAACGATTTAAACATGTGTTATTAAAAAGCGATAGATATCGACATAGTTGATCATTCCACTATAATGCTTGTTTACTTTTTTAAAAATAAATATGCAAATGTCGCGTAGTAACTGATTAACATAGCCGTCAGTTGAATGAGCAACACATACAGCATGGTATTAAAATCTAACAAAGGAATCGTTGAACATACTTATAAGAGTCAACTGATAAACTAATCTAAAGTTTCGAACAAGAAAAGAAAAATCTCAAAAGCACTGTGATCTGTTTTTAGCACACTGATCAATAAGAAGATCTTATACACAAAAGTAATGTCTTATATAACAACCTTAAATTATCCTTTGACATTGTAAATACATTACTCAGATGATAGGCTTGATCGCATTTCATTAATGAGAATAACTGAAAGACAAGTCACAAAGCTTACTTGAATATTACATCTATTTATGTTGTACGTAGCTCAAGGTCAGTTATTAACATTTCAAGTTACCGGATGCCCTCCCTACACACTGTGTTATTAGTGTAACAACAACAACAACAACATAATATGATGTATTGTATCAATGATTAAGCAATGATTAAGCAATGATTAAGCAATGATTAATCATTTCAAATTAGAAGCGATCAGCCTAGAAGTTAATGGCAAGGTGAATAATATTGTAGAAAAAATAAGACTACAATACTAATCATTACAATCTACATGAAAAATATATCAAAGACAAAAATCGATTACAACCTTTCAATATACTGTAAAAAGATGACCACAAAAAAACAAATATCAGCAGAAAGTCTGCATTAAACTAGTACAACAGTAAGAACTGATGAAAACTAGTACATGTTTTATACAAGTGTTTTCGTTAAAATTAAAAGAATAACATTTAAATCTGGCAATGGTAGCAACATGATGCGATCAGATTATAAACAAGAATAAAATGATATTTAAAAGTTCATAGAAAATATCTAATATAAATAAATACAGTCAATTGGTCAAGTCTTACATCAATGACGGAGTGAAATGAGCATAATTATATTTCTATAACGATATTAAGTCAGATCCGCATAGCAATGAAACCTACCAGTCAACATCAAATGCGCAGTACACGACAGGGTTACCCTAGTAAATTTCTAGAAAATAGAAAAGTAAACTGTGTCATTTGTTTTGTTTCGGTTAAGTTTCAATCAGTTAGTAAATAAATTTTATCACAATGTTTTCATTGAAAGCTTCTACGTGTATAATATCCTAACAGCTTGGTATTTAACGGTGAAATTGATAAACATAAAGTTGCAACAATGAAAACTTTATTACAAAGGCTTTCGTAAAGGCGGTTTATTAACACGAAGAGCCCTCAACATGAATGTTTGTTGCAGTTAAGGCCATTAACCCAACAGGAATTTATCGATACTCAGAGGGAATTTCATATTCTACACCAGCAAGTTCAGCCTTTCAGATATAAAATATTAAAATTTTCTCTAACGTTTACACATGGTTATTCTTTACAAGTTTATTTATGAATATTCTAAACAACTCACAATTCGCAGAGTTGTCAACATCACATAGGGAATGCAGGAATAGTTGCTCTGAAATACATCTCGCGTTGGACTTTTTTTAACACAACACTTCAATTCTAAAAATTGCAGCACTCATCGTTAATATTCGAAAAGTAACCTTAAGGAAAAGTTATTAAATGTGCAAACAGAATATACACTGTAGAACAAATAATAAATTTAGATCTCGTCACAAAAACAGTTAAATTGCAGAAGGATAAAATTATAAAAATTCAACAAAAACAGCGTCAAACTGTCGTAAATCAGCTGTTAGATATTTCACTGTTAAACATTCGCAAGTTGAAATAGCGCATGTTGTTACGCCTACACCAATTAGCTTAGCTTGAAAGTAAATCTTGATGAATTCGAAAATAAACAATAACTACTTAGAAAATGAATCAGGGTGAATCTGAAAATGTATCATGACGAATTTGATATAGATTTATTTCTGGCTAGCTGGCAAGACTAACGGTTACAGCTACTACTACTATGCTAACACATGTAACATCACGTGTAAGCAGTGGTTAGAAACACAACAGTTTAAAAAAATTAATTTATTCTGAAATTTATTCTGAGATTTGAATAACTAATGGCAATTTTCAATAGAATATAGGACAGTCTGAGAGAGAGAGAGAGAGAGAGAGAGAGAGAGAGAGAGAGAGAGAGAGAGAACCATGATCATTTATGTGTAACTGAATCCAAATATACACGAAGCGCAAGCGCATACAACGGCACAGAATACAAATAAACCATTTATTTTAGACCAAAAATTCATACGCACAAAAACTTCATAAAAAGAGTAGGTAACTCGTCCACAAAGTCGAGGCTTCGATCAGAACATTGCAATAGATGCTTCTGAATCTAATGCCCTATCGTGCAACAAAATCCGGTTCTATTTATCATGACAAAAATAGCACAACAAACTAAAAACACCAATCCAAAGCATATGATACTAAATTGAAATTTATGAATGTTTCGTAGAATGTTGTAATAACGCAATGAAATATTTACATGTAATTAATAAATCATAAATTAAAGGATACTTCTCGACACGAATCCAAAACCTTCAGCTAACAATACTAGTGGGGTATCTAGTACTACTGCAAATACTACCTAAACAAACGATCAAGCAATGACTAAATGCATCACGCTTATAGATAGCAGGAGATATACAAATGTTCTAATGCCAGCACTACATCACATAACCATGAACTACTGTAACTACTTTTGATAAATCAATAATTTGATCGAAGCATAATTTAAATGGTAGAGTCTCAGAGCTACAACCGAGAACCTAATCATCTAGCTAGTGTATGATCAACACTGGTTCAGCAGCTGGTCAGCTACTAGTTCGGCAGCTGGCTCAGCAGCAAGCTTAGCTGCTGGCTCATCTACTGCCTCAGCTACTGGTTTATTTACTGGCTCAGCTGTTAGTTTTTCTACTGGATCAGCTGCTTGCTCATGGTGGTATTTAAGGAATAGATGAATAGTTCTTTAACCCTCAACATTGGGTTAAACAACAGATTAGTAAAATTTGGTATTACATAAGCTTAATTCACTGCTTAATGTAAGGCTCAGCTGCTCCTTTCTTTTAGCAGGTTTACACCTCGGTTTAGTTACTTCATGGTTTTAAGATATAAAAAGCTAATTTTGTTTAAGAATTAAGCCAACAGGTCGACAAGCCTGAAGGACATCGCCGTCAGTGGTTGAACGATATGACTTTAACGAGTGACTTTTACTTTAATAACGGCACCAAATTTCTTAATAAATACTATTTAAAACAGAGAACAGATGACATGATCCATAAAAAAGGTGTAGCTAAACCGAGAGTTACGCCTCGGTATATTGAAATCAGAAAACAGCACCATCAGCTTTCTCCAAACTCGTCAAAAGCTTCTTAGTCTGAAGTGAATCAGACCAATTTCTCCACGAGCTACTGACCTGACTGCTGACGTGGTTACTCGAAGACTCTGACCTCTGAATTTAAGGATGCTGCCCCGGCTGACCTGACTGACCTTGAGGATATTGACCAGGCTGACTTGCTTGACCTGGAGGATATTGACCTGGCTGACCTGCCTGACCTGGAGGATATTGACCAGGCTGACCTGCCTGACCTGGAGGATATTGACCCGGCTGACCAGGAGGATATTGACCAGGCTGACCTGGAGGATATTGACCTGGCTGACCTGGAGGATATTGACCTGGTTGACCTGGAGGATATTGACCTGGCTGACCTGGAGGATATTGACCTGGCTGACCTGGAGGATATTGACCTGGTTGACCTGGTTGACCTGGAAGATATTGACCTGGCTGACCTGGAGGATACTGGCCTGGCTGACCTGGAGGATATTGACCAGGTTGTCCTGGATATTGTCCAGGATACTGACCAGAATGTTGACCTGGCTGACTGGGATACTGACCAGGCTGACTAGCCGGATATTGTCCTGAATGCCCAAGAGGATACTGACCAAGCTGACCTGCCTGACCTGGAGGATACTGACCAGACTGGCCTGGATACTGACCTGATGGATATTGGCCTGGCTGTCCTGGATACTGACCTGGTTGCTGACCAGGAGGATATTGACCTGGTTGACCTGAAAGATACTGACCCGGTTGACCAGGAGGATACTGACCCGGTTGACCAAGAGGATACTGACCTGGTTGACCAGGAGGATATTGACCTGGTTGACCTGGAGGATACTGACCCGGTTGACCTGGAGGATATTGACCTGATTGACCTTGAGGACATTGACCTGGTTGACCTGGAGGATATTGACCCGGTTGACCTGGAGGATACTGACCTGGTTGACCTGGAGGATACTGACCAGGTTGAGGATGTTGACCCGGTTGAGGATGTTGACCCGGTTGACCTGCTGGTTGATTTGGCACAGAACCAGGTGGATAAGGACCTGGAGCGCTGGGTCCAGTAGGAGCCGATGGAGCCTGACCTCCAGGTCCCGTGGCAAGAGTCTGCCTTGTTCCTGTTCCAGGAATGATCCGATTATCACGATAGTAGTCACAGACTTGACGTGGCACCTCAGCCAGTACAAACCTGGCAAGCTCTGCAGGCTGGATCTGTGGTAAATAGAAACAACTTGTATAGAAATCAGCGAGCACAAGTCTGACTAGCTCAGCAGGCTGGATCTGTGGTAAATAGAAACAACTTGTGTAGAAATTAACATTTCATTAGTTACAGTAACACACAAATTTAAAACACCATCAGCATCCTCCTCCGATTGAATCCAAGTTTAAATAGGGTCGAGAAATAATACACATATTAAACAAGTAATAATAATAATAATAAAAAAGGTTTAACGTCCGTTTCCTCATCCAGGGATGATGTCAGGGACGTCCCCAACAGCACACATCACTACAGATCAATTCACACAGACCAATCTGCAAAAGAAATGTGCTGATGAGAAGTAAGGTCCTAACGAAAACCAGTCCGGTGATCAAAAATGATCAGGGTAGATTGATTATGTCTACGGTGGGAAAGGTAAGTCTTAAGCTTGTAAGAGAATGTTGAAAGAGAAAAACAAGAGCGAAGATTAGCAGGTAAAGAGTTCCAGATTGTGGGTGCTGCGTAAGAAAAAGAACGTCTGCCCAACGATGTGAGAATATTTGGAATAGAGAGAAGATTGGCATCGGTGGAACGAAGTGAACGTGAGGACGATAAGGAAGAAGAATTTCAGATAAGTAAGAAGGCTTGCCAAATCGCAGAGTTTTGAAAGTTAATAGAGCTATTTTATATTTTATGCGTTGATTAACAGGGAGCCAGTGAAGTCTGCGAAGTAAAGAAAGAGAGCGAAATTGAAGTCGAGAGGACTTGCAAACAACACGTTGAAGAGAATTTTGGACGTGCTGCAAACGATTGAGAGAAGAAGTAGGCAATCCATATAATAATGAATTACAGTAGTCGAGCTTTGAATGAACTATAGAATTAGCAAGGATAGTGGCTGAATTTCTAGTAAGGGATGGATGTATTTGCCTAATCTGACGAATCTGAAAGAAGCGCGACAAACAGAAGAGATATGGGATTTAAAGTCAAGGTTTTCATCAAATATGACTCCAAGGCTTTTAGCGGATCAAGAAGGTGAAAGAGCAAGATTCTGAAAATTAACAGAATTATTAGTAATTTTATTTCTTTGCAAAGGAGTGCCAATTAAAATGTATTCAGTTTTGGAGGGATTAACAGCAAGACTGTTTGCACAAAACCAGGACTAAACCTTGTCTAGAATGGATGAGAGATGGGCCAGTTTCTGATCAGAATCACGATTAGAAAAGGAAATATACAGTTGAGTGTCGTCTTCATAGAAATGAAAATTTATGGAAGACTGAGCAAGCAGGTAGCTAAGAGGTGTGATATATAAAGAGAAGAGCAATGGACCTAACACTGAACCTTGAGGAACACCGCGTAGGAGGGGTAGTTCAGAAGAGCGATTTTGACCAATAACAACTGATTCGGTGCGACATGAGAGATATGATGTAAGAAGGGAAAAAGCAGAATCAGAAATGCCAAAACAAGATTTAAGCCTATTTATTAGAATGCCATGGTCAATTGCATCGAAGGCAGCAGAGAGATCTTATTATTTATATATTTTAGTACAACTATAAAACAAAGAAAGTAAATGGCGGTAACAGAAATATAAAGGAATATATTAAAACTGATCCTAATTTATATCAATAACACTAATACAAAAAGTTACCTAGAAATGCTTGGGCTGAGCCAACAGCACATCATAATATTGTGGATAAGCATTAGCAGGTTCAAATCCAGTGCTCGACCAGACTTCGTCACGCATTTGAAAAAAGATACTGATACTAAATTAGACTTTAAAATTATAAAATTATTATAAATTATTAATTATTTTAAATTAGTCTCTAAAATTATATAACATAATAAAAAGCATTACACTAATATGAATTTAGAAAAGATATGAATCCTGCCAATATACGGCCATAATCCCTTAGAATTATTTATTTCCTTTCAGGGTAAAAAAATATTGCAAATTTTTACCTAACACGAGTAATTAAAAGGCTGAAGCAAAATTTGTTTAAAAGTTGAAAGGCTACGGTTGAGATTGTACTTCAATTGGTACTGAAATTCCCATAATTTACAGTGAATATTTACCCGCTTTTCAAAAGGAACAAACTGGACGATATCCCTTGAGGAAATATTTCCTCTCATGTCTCTCAGCCTTCCATTGTCTGCATCCAGCATGTCCATGGTCGAAAAGTCAGCGTTGCCAACTCCGATGATAATGATAGACATGGGTAGCGTGGAGGCGTAAACTATCGTCTCTATGGTAGCCTCCACATCTGTGATGGCGCCATCTGTCAGGATCAGCAGAATGAAGTAATTCTAGAAAAATAAACAGATTTAACCAATTTATAGACAATTATCTTTTCATCATCATCTTCCCTTGAATCCCAGTACAACTAGGGTCGGGATACAAATAGACTGCCTCAAATCCTCTATGTCTAAACAAATATCTTTCAAAGAATGAAAAGAAAAAGAAACAGCGAGTTATCAGGGTATCGCTGCAGTAAATTAGAGATGATTTATTATCACAATACTTACAAACAAATATTAAATAAATCAGAAGCAACAATTCTATTACATACAATCAGAGTATATTAAGTTTACTGAATAAAAACTCTTGCCTTGCCGTTATGACTCATTACAGTATGACTCATTATAGTACGACACATTATAGTATGACACATTATAGTATGACTCATTACAGTATGACACATTATAGTATGACTCATTATAGTATGGCTCAGTATAGTATGACACATTATAGTATGGCTCATTATAGTATGACACATTATAGTTTGACTCATTATAGTATGACTCATTATTGTATGACACAGTATGACACATTATAGTATGACACATAGTATGACTCATTATAGTATGACTCATTATAGTATGACTCATTATAGTATGACTCATTATAGTATGACACATTATAGTATGACACATTATAGTATGACACATTATAGTACGACTCATTATAGTATGACACAGTATGAAACATTATAGTATGACATATAGTATGACTCATTATAGTATGACTCATTATAGTATGACACATTATAGTATGACTCATTATAGTATGACACATTATAGTGTGACACATTACAGAATGGCTCATTACAGTATGACACATTATAGTATGACACATTAGAGTACGACTCATTATAGTATGACACATTATAGTATGGCTCATTATTGTATGACACATATAGTTTGACTCATTATAGTATGACTCATTATTGTATGACACAGTATGACACATTATAGTATGACACATTATAGTATGACTCATTATAGTATGACTCATTATAGTATGACATATTATAGTATGACACATTATAGTATGACACATTATAGTATGACTCATTATAGTATGACACATTATAGTATGACACATTATAGTATGACACATTATAGTACGACTCATTATAGTATGACTAATTATAGTATGACTCATTATAGTATGGCTCATTAAAGGAGGTCGAGACGGAGGTGTTAAGATAGGAAATGAGACCTTAAGGTCGGCCATACTTTGACCTGACACCATCAAGTATACACATCCAGACATGTATGACACCTTCGGAAGAAAAAATTCATCGCAAGGTATATATTTTTACCGAATTGTTTTAACTGGCAGTTTACTAATTGTTGAACGATTGGTGCGGCATACAACCAGTGTCTTGAACGAAGTTTCTGCGCATAAAAGGAGCTTTGAACCTACTAACTAGAAATAGCTAAATTTTAATTAACAAGATTTCAATATTTAGAGTAGATAGATAGAGGTATAATTCTACAATTGAAAGATGTCCTCTTATCAATGTGAATTGTAGATTTATATTTTGCAGAAGTTCTACTACGGCATTTTAAAAATCAACTCAAAGAGAACGGATAACTAAAACTAGTTAATTCTCACAGAATAAAAATTATTTTAGTCTTACTCAGGACAGCTAACACACACAGGTTAAGCATACCTTTGCACCACCTTCTCTCTTAGCAACCTCAGCAAACTTAGCGACGTGTCTGATTACCGGTGCGAAGTTAGTTGGACCATAGAGTTCAACTTGGGAGAGACAGTACGTGTAGGCGTCCAGTACACCTCGAATACCTGCATCGACAGAGACACCAATATATTTAGATATCAATCAATTAGGATAGTGTTCTCAGGGAATGACGCCCCTGCCCCGTAAATGTTAGTCGAAGCTGAGGAAGGCAAAGGGGGCCCACCTCTTCATTAGCAAAATCGCCCAATATAAATGGTATATCATGTTAGATGACTTAAAGATCCATTCGTACGTGGACATAAAGAGAAAACGGAAGACTTCTCTAGAGAAGAGTGGAGGCGTTATATACCATGGACCTGCCAGTGAGCAGTGTATTAAGAGAGAGAGAGATCAATCAGTCAATCAATCAATGAGAACTTAACGTCCAGTTACTCGTCATAAGGCGATGTCAGGGACAATGCCTTAAGGCAATGTCAGGGACATTGTCACATCAATCAATTGTAAACCGAGCCCTATAAACTTGGCAGCATTTTTTACATCCTATCATTATGTACAAAGGAATTATTATATTTATAGACCTCTTTCGTATGTAATGATGTATTCAGAGCGCTATAAAAATGTATTTAAGCATCTGGACTCCCATACAAGTATATAATTCTACTAAAAAAATTTAAAATCTTCTATCGCAGAGTGCAATGACTGTATAGCTTTTGCTCAAAATATTGAACACCTATCAAAATACAATATACTATATATAACTATTTAACATATTAAATTATATTTTAAAAAACCAGGAGAAGCACAAGACTGGAAACAGGTAGCAATTATTGCCAACTATGCTGCAAAACAGATCAGTCTAAAATCAATCTATAGTAGGTATACTAAAAAGTAAAAACCACAAAGTTATCATAGAGCACCCTCTAAACCAAGTCTACACATATAACCGAGCTACTATAGGAACTGGAAAGTTGCTTTCGAATATATGACATGACGGAGATTGGTGTTGCATTGATCAATACTCCTATTTTAAAAGTATTTGATCAATGCTACTGTTTCATTGGATATTAAGTAGAACTGTTAACCTCCTCTACCTTACTGTCTACACCGATATAAATGAAATGCTAGCAGCATACACAACATAATACACGTATCTGTAGTTGTTACTGCATTAGTAGCTAATACACAACATCATATAAGTATTTGTAGCTGTTACTACATTAGTAGCTAATACACAACATCATATAAGTATTTATAGCTGTTGCTATATGGACAGCTAACCTGCGCAGAAAGGATTCCCAGGATTAAAGTTGAGAGCAAACTCGTGAGAGAGAGTGTGATGTGGTGGAATCTTGGCTCCAAATCCCAGAGCAGGGAACATCTGATCACTGAAATACGGTAGAATTAAGCAACAAACATTCATAATGTAATATATAAATGTTTTACATAAAATCCATATTATTAAATTTGTTTTAAAAGTACAAATATAACAAGAAAATGGCGAAATGGTTTCATTTAGTGAAAAAGAAATGAATAAAAGTTAACTAATAAAATAATAAGATTTATTGAGTGCCCAGATAACATTTCAGTGAGGTACGGTAGGAAGCTGAGACGAGACGCGAATAGCAGTAGACATTGAAAACTTGACAAAAATTAGCTAAACAATATTATGAAAATGAGTACAATTATGCATGCCATTTCTTAATGCATTTTTACAGAAAATAACAATATGTAACTAAATAATGGCTTGAGCATTACCATTCTGTAAATAATTAATCATCAGTCTCACGCAGTGGTGCACTGCCTATCATCAGAGACATGGCATATAAATAAGTACATATTTTCCATCAGCTTTCTTATATCTGCAATAATCTCCATAAGTTTTAATTATGAAGCCCTGCAATATCAATTTATTTTTCATAAGTAAGCCGAATAACTAAATAAGATAGAATTTAAAATACCTATCGTAATCTTGTATAACATTGCCCACACCCTGAATGGCTGACATATACTGGTTAGGATGTTGAGGACTGTAGTAGTGCAGTGAATCCGAACTCTTCGGATTTCCATTGGAAGCAGTAAAGTCAACCGCAACCTACAAAAACAACATCAACAGCACAATACAGGGCAAAATAATAAGTGATCAACGTCAGTATTGCAGAATGTCGTAATAGCGTAGGAGTACGACATGAAAGTTTTCAATGAGAGATCCATAGGTGAATTGAACCCTCGTATTTACTGCGTGTTTACTTTTTTACTATGCAGATAATTAATATCAGATATTAATATCAGAGGAGCCTCATACTGTAGGTTCTAACTAACATATGGTAACGCGACTAGAAAGATGTAAATACACAAAAGTGAAGATATTCAACATGGTAATATATTAATTCACGAATACCACGGTTATGTACATTTAAAACAAGGAATTCATGATTTTTAACAAACTGCACTTATTCGTAAGAATGCTTATTTTTTAAATTAGTGAAATCACAATAAAGGTATGTAATCGATTTCTTAATGAAAACATCAGAGAAGAAATAATTTTTACAAGCTAGAAAATCCACAAATAACAATGATCACAACTTCAATATATTACACAATGCTATAAACTAGCAGCACATTTAAGAAATGACAAAAACTCACAGTAAAATTTATCTGAAGTCCACCGAATATAAAGTCCAGAAAAGAGTAATCCTTTGAAACCTGCAATTAAAAATTGCAAAATAGCATCTATCAACTAGTTACCTTCCAAAATGCATACTAATAAATTTGAGATCTGGATATACCTTATAATAACAATCGCAAAAAAAGGAACATGCACATTCATAGCTATAGGATATTCTTCATCTTTAAGTCTCACGCCTGTTCAAAGCCTGGGCAGACATGGTCATGTTTCTCCATAAGTCTGTGTCCATTGATGCCCCGGTCATTTCTGTTTCCGTTATCTGCATCCATTTGCTCTTTATGAACGTCATCTGCCACAGTCGACCCTTACTTCGTTTGTCGTCTATTTTTCCTGTCACTGCGGTATTTTCAATGATTTAGTTCCGCAAAATATGTTAGAAAAACTTCCTCTGTTGGCGCTTTATTCGATTCAATAGATCACAATTAGTTGACATTCTTTGTAAATCTTCTTCACTTGTAATGTAACATTCTCCTATAGAACAACATCTCGGTTGCCTTCAGTTTCTTATCCATTGCAGAAGAAATTGTCCAACATTCACTACTCTATAACAATATAGGAGGTAAATAACAATGAAGCAGTCTCTTTTTTATAAATTGATAATTTCAGATTTCTGAATATCTTTCATATGTCATTGTAAGTCTCTTTAGTCATTGACTGCTATATTTCCGGCTATGTCATTGTAAGTCTCTTTACTAGTCTTTAGTCATTGACTGCTATATTTCCGGCTATCCCTTTGTCATATTTTCCATTTTAGTGAATAAGTGTCCTTAAGTATATGACAGATTCTACAGAATGAAGTAAATGACAGATTCTACAAAATAAAGCTATAGGAGATATGTTTTGAAAATAAAATCATAATTGTGTAAGTCAATGAAGTTTTACGATAACTTCAATTTTTTTCACTTAAAGAAAACACAGTGAACAATCCATTTATATTAAACAAATTCTTCAAATGAATTTTAACAATATATTTTACTTTCAGGTCAACGTCAGCAAGGGCACTCGGTTGGTGAACACCTAGGCTCCAGAAATAGCAACATGTACAAAATTTTCTAATCCCCACCCTAGTTAGACTGAGATTCAGGGGAAGACAATGAAGACGATGAATATATTTTACTTTCATTCTTCCTCACAAGGCAGAAATGAATAATAAAATTGTACAATGACAGTTAATGGCAAAAATAATTCATCTAGCTAACTGACGATCAACATGCCTGATCTTAAGCCTGCTTTAAACATTTTACATAATCAAAAGAATGATATTTAAGGCTTAATAGAGCAAAGTATTTCATAATTAACTTTTGATAATTGACGATATACTCTTTAATGAGGCAGAAAATATTGTGCATAGAAATTTAAGTGCTTCACTTTCAATAAATTATAGATATCATCGATACAAATATTTTAAGACTGACAGATTGGAAAATAAATTAGTACAAAAATTAAATAACTTACAAGGCATGAAGTCAGAATCACAGTTCCAGAGTTCTGATATCCCTTCTTGTGCGTTTTCTTAGGATTTATACAAGGCCAACTCATCTGTTGGTAGATTATATACCCACTCCGTTCAATAATTTCACATTAATAGTTAAACATAATTATATATAGCTATCATTTCATACTATTTACAAAATGAAAATTATTAACCCACCTGCATTCAGAAACTTAAAATTTATATAAAATTTTAGAAAGTTCAACCTAAAACACAAAAGCATAGCCATTTTTATAATGGGACAGACATTTGAGTTTTCAGTAGAGAGTGGTTAAACATACGTTAAGTAAATCCATACACCTTGGATCTTTAATTTCACAAAACACTACTGGGGAAGGTATATTTAAAAACTTTCACAATTAATGTTTGCTTCTTTTGATCAAGTAAAAAAACTGTTACATCAATATGGACTCCAAGGCACATATTAATCACTTAATGTTGCACAAGATTAAAGCAAATTGAGCAAAAAATAATTGGTAAAACATTCTTGTTAGTACAAAATTAGTATGATTAGAAACAAGAGAAATGACCCAGCCAAAAAACTATCAATAAACAAGATTCGTTTACATAAGTTTCTGTCACTGAAGACAGAATTTCATATAACTGTATTATCTCACATAGCTTCTAAAGGTTCTTTTGTGGTAACCCCCTTTTTCTTGATTATTTGTTTAGTTTCTAGTTAAGTATGCTGTATTCGCTGTTTAAAATGAAATGATAAACAAATAGAAAGGTTGAAGAATCAACAAGCTATCTACAGTATACCTTGTCTTATCGCTCTATAACTTATGTTAATGGGATCTAATGCTTAGCTTATAATTACCTGAGATTTCGAAGCCTTCATTAGTTCCTCAATGCTCGTGGTAAATGTTCCAATGACGTCATGAGATCCATCCGAGTCATAATCATTGCAGCTCACCTGATTTCACCAAGCAAACAATAATGGACAACAATTAACTGCAAGATATAGATAAATAATCACTTACCTTGATGAAAATTAAAAGAATAAAAATTAATTTAGCAGCTTAGAAATAAACAATGAAGAATACATGTTAGAAGATAAAAGTTTAAATGAATAACTTGTAAGGTAATTAAAAAGAATTAAAATAGTGACTTACCAATAGAGGAGCTGAGTAATTTCCGGAAACACTGAGCTTACTTGTCCTCACCAGAAAGGGTCGCCAAGATGGACTCAAGTCATTCTTTATTACCTATATAAATAATAATAATAATAATAATAATAATAATAATAATAATCAGTTTCACTTGGCATCGTTTAGCCGCTAAATGCGCAAATCGCTATGCAGTGTCTGCTCTCAGCGATTACTTGAGCCCAATTCAACTTGGAGCTGGTATTCCAGGTGACTGTGAGGCAGCTGTTCACGCTACTCGCCGTTTCGCTGAGTCAATGCCAGCTGATCACTTCGTGGTAAAGCTAGACTTCTGTAATGCTTTTAATTGCTTGAGTAGATCACGAATGCTCAGCGAAATACATCACACGATTCCAGAGCTGTATAGTTTCTGCCATCTAGCTTACTCAAGCCCTTCGTGGTTGAAGTTCGGAGACTGGTGCATTGAATCACAGGAAGGAGTCCAACAAGGGGATCCCTTAGGGCCCATGCTGTTTTGCTTGACTATTCACCCTCTCCTTACTTCTCTCTCTAGCGCTCTCACGGTGGGATACCTAGATGACATTACTCTTGGTGGTTGCGAGTCGTCGATTGCAAATGATGTACAGACTATCATCGACAGAGGCCAAGAATTTGGGCTTCAGTTGAATCGTACCAAGTGCGAAGTCATATCATCAGTTTGCAAATCTCCGGACAACTCAGTTTTGTCATCCTTTGTGCCAATGGGCCTATCCCATAGTACTCTACTCGGCGCGCCACTCTCTGGAGAAGAAGCTACTACCACCGCTTTATCTAGTCGCTTGGAGGTTCTCAAACGCTCAGCATCGCGCTTGAAGTCGCTAGCCACTCATGATGCTTTGACAATCCTTCGCTTTTAATTAAGTGCACCTAAACTTATGCACATTCTGCGCTCTAGTCCGAGCTACTCTAATCCGCGGCTTTTAGACTACGACGAGGCTCTTAGGCAATGTTTGGCGCTGTTATCAACGCAGATTTGTCTGATTTGCAGTGGCAACAAGCCAGTTTACCGGTGAGCAAAGTTGGTCTTGGAATTCGTCTTGTTTCCCATATCGCGCCTTCAGCCTTCTTGGCATCAGCGATGAGAACGAGGCAGTTGCAAGACGCCATCCTTCATAAGTGCTCCCTTTCTGCCGATAGATCCATTGACGTTGCGTTGTCAGTTTGGTCCAAAAGCCTCACCTCCAGTGCTCCACCTTCTACCTCAGTCAGTAACCAGAAATCATGGGACCGTCTTATAGTGGATCGGATTTATACCAGTCTGTTAGAATCCCAGTCCAATGCAGTAGACAGAGCACGACTCCTAGCAGTACCAAAAGAAACAGCGACTGGCTTCACGCTCTCCCTGTTGCTTCTTGTGGGCTTTCTTTAGACAATGAGGCGATTCGAGTAGCCGTTAGTTTCCGTTTAGGGGCGAAAACTTGCGAGCCTCACATGTGCCCCTGCGGTTATGAAGTCGACGCTTTAGGTCTTCACGGCCTCTCCTGCAAACGAAGCTCAGGTAGAATGTCTCGCCATCACAATTTAAATGACTTAATATGGCGAGCACTTTCGAGAGCTAGCATCCCTTCCTCTAAAGAACCAAGTGGGTTGTCCATATCAGACGGCAAGCGTCCGGACGGCTTGACTTTAGTGCCCTGGTGCAACGGTAAATGTGCCGTATGGGACGTCACGGTCATTGACACTATGGCAAACTCCTACCTGAATACGACTTCAGTCACAGCCGGTGGAGCTGCTGTTCATGCCGCCTCTAGAAAGTTGGATAAATACGGTGATCTGTCCTTAGAATATGAAGTTGTTCCGGTGGCCATTGAAACCATGGGCCCGATGAATCCCGAAGGAGCTGACTTTATTAATGGCATAGGCAGACTTATTTCAGAGCAAACCGGCGATAAGTGAGAGACTTCTTTTCTTTGGCAAAGGCTTTCCTTGACTTTGCAAAGATTTAATGCAGTCTGCTTCAATAATTCTTTAAAGTCGTTTGATGACCTCGAGTAGCCGGGCGGCGATTCAGCACGTATTGCTTGAATCGTTTTTATCAAACCCCAGGTTCTTTACACCGGGGTAAAAAAATAAAAATTAAAAAAATAATCAATATAATAATAATAATAATAATCATAATAGCAATTATACAGGCTTAACGTGCATTTCCTCATGGAAGGATGATGTCAGGGACGTCCCCACAGCATATATCATTATAGATCATCCATAAATGCAAATAATGACATGATATTTGGGCGTTAGCTCAAACGTTCAATCTCAACTATCAATATAAATAGAAACATAGTGATAAGAATTAAAATTGTTGTTCTTGTTATTATTAAAATCTAAGTAAAATAAATTGGTTAATTCAAACAAAGTTTACAGACAATGTAAAGGACACACTGATATTAGTAACTTAGTATTCCTTAAAGAGGTCAAGTTCTCAGTGTTAAAAGAATAAGCATGTGAATCAGCACGAAAGACTAACTAAAAAAAGACCTAGTTAGGTGAAAAACTGTATAACTTAAGCTATACATCTAGCAGAATACATTGTAGTAAATAATTGTTTTTTGAAGAAAATGTTGTTCACAACAATATTATTACTGATCGTTTCACTCATTCATGCAATAAATCAATATGCATAGATCTTCAATAAGCAGCTACCTAAAAACTGGCGTTTGACAGCTCTTAAAACTGTACTATCTATCAACTTCAACATCATACAAACGAGTACCTCTGTTCTGTGCACAACTTGCCAGGATCCATCGGGACCTTGTCGGCTCAGCTCCAGAAATGGATCTGATTTCCCCATCAAATCCTAAACACAAAGTAATAATAAACCAACTTATAGCATTAAATTTATCTATCTACTTATCTCTTTTATCTATAGGAAATTTGTAACCATCTATTTATTATTTATAGAAAATTTTTAATATTTAAATTTTTGCTATCCATACCCATTTATTTATTTAATTTATCTACAGTTAAGTGTTTTCATAGGTCAGTAGATCTAGTGAAAGCAGAATGACACTAATAAATTAAAGAACAAAAATTTAGGCATTAAAAATGATGAATAGATGAATATGCGTCTTCCGATAGGAAAGTGCTTACCAATTAAAGCATGGCTTTTTATGCAATTTATTTTACATGGCGTTTTTAGAATTTAATTAATAGAAATTCAACCATTAGTTCTAAATAAGCAATTGAAATTTGTATGCAAAGTAAATTATATAACTTTCATACGCACTGACTACGATAAATAAATAAAAACTTCCATTTAGCATGCCGTTAATCCCTATTCAGGGTTGTCACGAAGGGGACTACATAGGAAAAGGAACATTAAGGTCAGTTATACATCGGCACCACCAAGTGTACACGGCTAGGTTTTAATTGCCCCTTGGAAGAGAAAAACCCATGTCACTTTGCAGTCTCAAACCCGCGATCTCTCGTTCCAGATGCGAGCTCTCTACCACTGCCTCACGAGGCATTCCACTGACTACAAAGCACTGGTACTACGAAGCACTGACTACATCACCATCATCATCATCCCCTGAATCCTAGTTTAGCCAGGGTCGGGATACGAATAGACTGTCTCAAATCATCTCTGTCCTACATCATGTCATCAGTCAATCCCCTATTTGAGACTTTTCCTTTCGTTTAAATTTTTGTAGCAATTTCTGGAGCCTAGGAGCTCCAGAACTACTGACTACAACAAAATAATTAATTAAAACAGCCGTAAAGAGTACCTTTTTGTCCAATTTCTGTGCTTTGAAAGTCAGTGTGAGCACATCCCGAGTTTTGGCCATTTCGTTAGCTTTTAGCTGGTAATACATATAAGTATATAATTACAAAATGAAACTTGAAGCAATGTCAAATTGTTTTATATTATAAAACAACACATAAAATTACAAATAAAATACTTCAAAATGGATAGGACCCACAAGATTTCTTAGTGTTCAAGTTGTGCAACATTTATTACACAAAAGGAGATCGTAAGTAATATTTTATATACATTAGTATCATTATCAAAGCACAATTTTTAGAAATAAGAATGATGGATATGGTTCTAGAACACATTGGTAAATTATGAAAACACTGATCTCAGTGTACAAGTACTTTAAACATAAAGACATATTGGTTTAAGTACTTAGACAAAAACTTAAATCTCTAATACACTGGCTACAAACAATGACAGTGATTAGCCCTTACATTTTAATTCAAATAAGTTTAATTTTTCTTACAAATCAGCACAGCAATTTATATTCAAAATACAATACGCACTTTCCTATTACATACGTGATATGTCTTTAAACAATTGTTACATAGAATTAACTTTAATGAAAAATGTTCCACCTGAATTGAACAAATGACAGACTGAATAATACTTTTACTAAACTCAAAATTAAATATTTAAACACCACTTACTGTTATAATACTTCTGCCAAATTGCTTGCCACTTTTATGCAGAAGCTTTCGAGAAAAAGGGCTTCCAGATACAACCTTAAATCATTTAACAAATGGCATGAAATAAAAGTTTATCTTAGTTACCAAGACTTCAGGCCAACACAATAATTTTGATCTCCAAGCAACACAAAATAATTCTTACAGCTCAATACTAACACGCTTAATCTTGCCATAAAAATATCTCGAAATACACAAGTGCATATTACACAAAGTTCTAACCAGATTAACAAGAAAACATTTAAGAGATTGTATGGCTTAAATTATAAAATAGGCTTCTTACAATAGTATAAATTACAAAAAATAGTCGAATAGTACAAATAGTTACAAGATTAAAATTCATCAATTATTAAAACATAATAAATTTTTACTGAGTACCTCATACCCCATAATATCTGAAGTGGTACCTTACTATATAACATAATGACATGATGGTGAAAATGCTTCTAGATCTTAGATATATCAGTACTATCATCAGTCTTCACAAAGGCTCAGATGTATTAAACCACAAAGAAATATATAAAAGTACAAAAAACAAAATTAACATCACTAGTACATAAACTTACTAAAACTCAGAAAACTTCTAATGTTTTAAAATTCAAATTGATAAACATCAGCAATATTTTATATACATTAGTATCATTATCAAAGCACAATCTTTAGAAATAAGAATGATGGATATGGTTCTAGAACACATTGGTAAATTATGAAAACATGAAAATCCATGCCTTACCTCTCCCAGAGTGCAGTGCAGCTCTCCTAGAAAATCATCGTCAGAAAGTGTTGTAGTTTTATTGTCCAAATCATAGATCCGAAATCTTAGTTTCTGCACTTGTTCAAAGTAGTAGTCAAGTTCAAAGGACTTAGCAAACTGAGGACTCAATGAGTTCTTTACATTCTCTGTTCGACCAATCTTCACAAACACAGAGCAAAAATTAGACAAGTTAAGAATTAGTTCAACAACTCAACCTACAGAAGCACAGAGTCACTTCCCGACTGACTAAGAGCACATCATATCGAGAAATTAAAGTCAAATAATTAATTACTCTTTACACTGACCCAAAAGTTGTCCTATTCTCAAATACTACAAGCCTGACTTTTCCAAATTTTAATGTAATCTTGAAAACTAGAACTTCTGAAGTGGTATCCATCGCCTTCTTTTGCTATTGTTAAGATTTTTAATTTTTTTAATTTTTTAATTTTAATTATTAATACAGTGACACATGCAGTAAGTGGTTGCCTATGGTTGTCTATTTTGAAATGGTTTGAACATAACAAGGGCAAAGTAATGATACAGAATTATTATGATGATAGTTCAAGTATTAAGAGCCAAATAATTTTCATGTTCAAGTTCGAAGCAAGTCAGAAGAGAAAACTTTAATTATTTCATCTTAACGTTGTGTCTCTTCTTCGGAGTCGACATGGAGGGGTTTAAACAGAAGATGGAACCTTATGGTCAGCTATCCATGGGCATGCTATCAACAATTGTACACAATTGGGATTTTAAACATTTCTCCAGAAGAAATTTTTTTAACCTGGCACAACGCAGTCTAGAACTTAAAAGCCTCTCGTTCAAGAGGCAAGCGTTTTACCAATTTAGCATTCCAGAATTCCAAGGCATACCAGAAGAAAAATTCCTAACATTGCAGAAATTTATAATTACAGTAAAAATGCCAGAAATACAAGACATATAAGATAACATTAAGCAAGACCACTAAATTTTGAATAAATCACATGAGAATCAAAATAGCCCAATTAAAAATATAATGCACTGAATGCAAGGATATTATATATTTACCAGTTTTAGTGATTTTATTAGCTCTATCTATAATTTAACTACATTCAGCGGGATTCTTCATCCGGGGTGGCAGATAAATATAGAAATAAGTGCTAAATTTCATTCATAAATATAGTTGTAATCTCATTTATAAATATTTAAATAAATATTTATAAATATTTATGCATAAATGCAACTGCACATTTTGCTTAAGGTTAGTGCTGAAATATGTAACAAATGTATTTAAGATCAACAACAACAAAGTAATTAGAGCGCTACTGTCGTCCATGACAACATTTAACACTATGGTACCAAATCCAATCCGATTAGTAGTGTTGGGTCCAAATCATTGAAAACTAAAATCCTGTAAATCAGTCCAAAGAGTGGCACTAGTGGAATGGAGGTTTACATGTTCGTCTCAGTTCCTGTGCAATGGGTAGATAGGAGAGGTCAAAGAGAAAACCTTTTAACTGCTTATGATACTGTTCTTCTCTGTGTAACCACCTACACTCATCACGCTCAATTTACTTCTGACCAGCCAAACACCTTCAATTATGATCCACCATACAGATTAGTGACAAAATATTCCCAAAGAGAAAGAGTGCAAATGAAGCTTAGAGATATCTAAATGATGGTGGGATTTAGTGCACTTGGTTTAGTTGCGCATCAGTAATCAAAATTAAGCTCCATCGGCCTCGATTAGTACATGGTTGGGTGACCACATTGAAAGACCGAGCGCTGAGAGCTTTAATGAAAAAATCCCAGGGTGTGGGAAGGTTATTCTTAAATTGGCGTCGGCAGAAATTGATGCACCATCAAAAGGCAATGATTACTAATAACCATGGAGAGGAAAGAGAACATGAGTATTAAACAAGCATCTGTGCTTCCTGACCCTGTGTGCCGTATATATATATATATATATATACATATATATATATATATATATGTGTGTGTGTGTGTGTGTATATATATATATATATATATATATATATATATATATATATATATATATATATATATATATATGTATATATACTACACTGTGAGTCATAAAAAAACATGTGCGCAGTATTTCATCCATAACTTTGGTAATAGTGAAGAGAAGGAAAGTATTAATCTTAAATCTAATTTTGTTGACACTTCCAGTTTATTTTAAACAACAACAGACGATTTTACAAACATAGTCTGTTTTTGTTGAAATTTTAAAATGGCGTTTACTTATGAAGTTAAGGCCCTCATAGAAAACTTGTACCTCTTAAAGGGTTATGGCACACACCGGTTGATTGCTGAATTCCAACAAAAAATTGGATTCTTGGAGGGCTGGATTGCTTATTAAAGAAATTCGCCGAAAAGAAGAAAATAAATAACGTGGACGAGTTCATGCAACGCCTGGTGGACGTTTGGCAAGATGTGCAACAATCTGTCAATGACAACACAATAGATGAGGGGCGCAAGCGTCTCCGAGCTTGTATTCGCGCCAATGGAGGACATTTTGAGCATTTGCGTTGACAGTTGACAGTACCTGTATAACACTGTTTGTTTCGTGTGTTTCATTGTTAGTTAAGCCACGAATTTGTAAACATTCTGCAGCGATTGATTTACTTAAACTGAATATTTTCAGTTTAAGTAAATTAATTCAGTTTAAGCATATTTTCAAGCACTGCTTCAACGCAAAAATAATAATTAACAGAGTCACTTAACGTCATTTTATAGCAAATGTTATCCTGATTATACCTATGCAAGAAGTTTAAAAATCGGTTCACTATTACTAATGTTATGGGCGCGAGACTGCGCACATGTTTTTTTTTACTCACAGTGTATATATATATATATATATATATATATATATATATATATATATATATATATATATATAAATTACTAACAGCACTGACATGTTGCAACCCTTTCGAAGTATAGGCCTAATCACAAAATTAATGAATATGTACTTTAACTACAGAAAAGGAGAGAGAAAGAATGTAAATAAAAAGTTAGCCTCACCTCTGTCCAGTGAGAACCAGACTGCATATGCAAGACACAGCAAGGGTCAGAACGTGACGTGACATCTTTGTCAACCAAATCACTGCAGCTCACTTGTATCTCAACCTGCAAAGCTGGCTCTGCTGGTCTCTGTCGTAAAGCTGCCATTTTGCTATTGAATCTTGATTTACACTGATCTAAGATATTTCAATTAAATACATCCACTAATTTTTTTAAATATCAGATATCAAAGTTATTTATTAATTGAATCGCATCTCTAATCAGCCATATTGACTTATAGTACATTCACCAGACTAGACGACCTAGTTTACAAAATAAACATTGAAATGAATCAACGTTAAACAGCGACTCCTTGCTGGATTAAATAAAGACCTACTCAGGCACTATTATTTCAAATATAAGCATACGTAATGTGAATGTGTGATTGCATAGTCGTAACTTATGGCTATGGTTTGCTATAGGGTCATATTTAAAGTTTAGTTAAGAGGATGTTTATAGTTACCGAATACCTAGGTTGCTGATGTTACTTTGTTGTCAATCTTTAATGGCTAGTTTGATATGTCAATATTGCGAAATCTAGGTCAACACACCTGCCGCTTTAAAAGTGGCCACACACGATCAAATTTATCTGAACAGATATCTGTTCAGATAAATTTGGCGAAGCCCACACACGGTCAAATTTATCTGTTCAGATCTGAGATCTGAACAGATATTTTGGCCACACATGGTCAAATTTATCTGCAGATAAAACTGATGATCGCCCACACACGGTCAAATTTAACTGTTTAGATATCTGATCAGTTATGCTAATTAGCTGTCAATCATTTCCAGACTGCAGCGAGCGTGACTGGCGTTGTTATTACTACAGTCAATCAATATATTTCTGAGCTATTTAAACTATTAATTTGAGAGCTACTCATCTCGTGATTGATGGTGGCTGTCCAAATGATGAAATTACCATTTAATGATTTAATAGGTTCATTTTTATTATTTCATTTTATAATCTCAATTTAAAGTTATATCTTCAAACTTATCTGAACAGATATCTTCGTAACGTTCAGATAAGTATAACGTTCAGATAAGTTTTTATAAATATAACGTTCAGATAAGTTTGATCAGTTAAATTTGATCTTGTGTGGAGAAACTAGGTCATCAGTTCTCTCGTCAGTTTTCAAATCTGACGCGGCCACACACGATCAAATTTATCTGTTCAGATATCTGAACAGATGAGTTTGATGGCAAAACTGATCGTGTGTGGCCACTGTAACATTTCGCCGACTGAATATGACTGTGCAAGACAATCAATGAATATACATGTAGATTTCTTCGAAGCAAAAAGAATTACTCTATATCCAGTGGAATCCAGGGGGCCCGGCCCCCTGGGCCGCCTGCAATTTTAAAATTTGTGAACAATTTTTCTTTTAAACTGCTTTGTCTTCAATGCTGAATCTACGACTGAAACACAACGCATGTAAGTCAGATCTTTGGTCAGAGTCAATAATATGCGCATAAAATCGGACAACATCATCTACCAGAATGTTTATGTCCAACAGTGAAGTATCCGACCATGTTCATATTCTTGTGTTGCTTATCACTCCATGGTACTGGTCGGCTGCACATCGCTGAGAGCATGATGAACAATGAATCGTACGTAGCAGTGCCAGCAAAATGATTTTTATCTGAAATATTGCATTTTTTCAATAAGAATGCGACATTGATGCACGACGGAGCTCCATACCCTAGGTCTTGCAAAGTGCAGGACTACCTAGACAAGACTGGACACGAGCTGTGGCCATGGCCTAGAAACAGCCCAGAAATGAATGCTATTAAAAGGTTAAGGCCTAGGTCTATATTAAAGAAAAGAGTCGGCTTAGCCTAATTTACAACGTATAGGCTACTGAGAGAGAGGCTATTTTAAGTCTAACACAATATCCAATTACAAGCTTCAGTACCCTCAGGTCATGACACGGAAAGTCAAAGCACTGATCGATGCTAAAGGTGACTCATCTCATTATTAAAATGACTCTAGCAACTATTTATTATCACTCAATAACATTTGTTACCGCGTATAATTGTATACAATAATATAATTGCAAATTTATCTAAAATTTCTGAGTGTTTCTAATAATATGAACAACACTGTATTATATATATATATATATATATATATATATATATATATATATATATATATATATATATATATAATTACTAATTACGACTAACAACGAAAACGTAGCACTATCATTGCCGAAATCTGTCTTCGAGACTACTTTACAGAAAGAGTTCGATAATAATAATAAGCTAACTAAAAATTACATTTAAATTTATATGTAAATATGTATATAGGCCTACTGAGTGGAACTTTAAATCATATGTAGCAATATTCATTCTTATTTTTATTAGAATGCATAGAGGCCACTTAATTATATTAAACATACGTATATTGCAATTTCATGCAAAAAAACTTCTTCTTCAGTGTACCGCCAAGTGGCAGGTTCAAGGTACATATTCATACTCAAAATCTGCTTTCTCGCTGAATAAGAGCACTACTTAGATCAACCCGTTACCTCCTTCACTAAGTCTATGCCTTATCTATACCTTATGTAGCCTATAGCTTGAAAAAGTATGGCTTCTGAGGTGGTTTCCCGTTGCCGTCCTCAGTTAGATTAAATACTATTTAATCCTGGGGGGAAATATTTCATGATGAAGTGGGTCCTCTCATGCCGTCCTCAGCTTAGGGGATTAGGTATATGTTTGATGATTTAATATGTGGACATGAAGAGGAAAGCGGAAGACAGAAGAGTGGAGCCGTTATATACCATAGACCTGCCAGTAGGCAGTGTACTAGGAGAGAGAGAGAGAGAGAGAGAAAGAGATAGTATTCGTATTCTATCAGAAAAATTCATGGGTAGCTTCAACCGATGACTTATTCTTCATTTTAATGTATTTAGCTAAAGTCTGAAGCAATTAAATATTTAATTATCGGTACACTGAACATGTTCGCCAGATGTCACGCTATTTCTTAACAACTGCATAAAAGCGTTAATTTCTGCTAAAATATCAGGAGTGAACTGCACATCTTCGAAGACATTATCCAAAGTGTCGTGCTGTGAACATTGAGATCCTGCCGGAGTGACGTTGTCATGATCGCCGGATTCTTGGCCACGATCGGTACACTGGATAGGATGGAGTGAGACAGTAAAGGAGAATCGCTCTTCCACGCTTCCAGTAACGTCAGGATTCCCACCTGAGGTCTTATCACGTGATCCCGCTCCTCCCTGAGCTTCTGATGGATTGAAATTGCTTCCAATGGAACTGCCCATCTCTTCAGTTGTTACATCGATGCTTTCTGGTTTGTTGTTCGGTGCTGGTTGTTCGTTATTTGTTCGCCAACGCCTATGATGGCGATTAAGCTCCTCGAGTCCTTTCCCCGTTGAAGTAGAATTGCTCTCTGCCATCATATCACACAGAATTCCGTTCTGGTAATTATTTATTTTCTACATAAACAAGTATAAACTCTATTAGAGGTGCATTTTGTCAAATAATTAATGGGCAGTAGTTAACTTTATAGTCATTCCTCGTGTTGTGTCCGGGATGTTTGAAGAATTGAACAACCGGTGACTGCACGTGTTGTAGAAGGCGATTAAAGCAATAAGATCCACACCAACGTCAGAAAAGGCATTCGGTTGGTGAGCGCCTAGGTTCCAGAAATTGCTACAAAAATTTAAACGAATGGAAGTCTCCAATAGGGGATTGACTGATGGATGATATGATGTAGGACAGAGAGGATTTGAGACAGTTTATTCGTATCCCGACCGTGATGTTAAACTGGGATTCAAAGAAAGATGATGATGAGCTAACTGTATTGTTGTAAGCCTGGCTAAGAGTTTAGCTACTAAAAATTATATGTTAAAATTATATTTACAATTTAAAAAATTTATATACAAATTATATATTAAATTATGTCAGAGGAAGAATATTTGTTAGTTACAAACTAAACGTTAAATAGTTTAGTTACTGTTAGGAGTTAGAAGCTAAATTTTATAAACATTTTTTGTTACTTTTTATATTTGTCGAAATCATTTATACCATCTTGACAATTAATGACAATGAATTTTGTTGCGGCCGTCTCCGGCAACTGAGGCCGCCGCGTTTCGGGGCGGGGGCGTTGCCTCCCCCGGGAAGGGCGAGATCGATCGATCCGCCGGTCTAACCGCCAGATGGACTCGCGCGCCTCGATTATTGCGTTTATCCCGATGGGTTCGGTCCACTCCGTAGTCGTGGCTGACTCGGTTATCCCGGTTGTCTCGGTTATCCCGGTTATCTCGGTTATCTCGGTTATCTCGGTCTCGGTCTCGGTTATCTCGGTTATCTCGGTTGTCTCGATTAGCTCGGTTATCTCGGTTGTCTCGATTAGCTCGGTTATCTCGGTCATCTCGGTTGTCTCGGTAATCTCGGTTGTCTCGGTTATCTCGGTTGTCTCGATTAGCTCGGTTATCTCGGTTGTCTCGATTAGCTCGGTTATCTCGGTTGTCTCGGTTATCTCGATAATCTCGGTTGTCTCGGTAATCTCGGTCATCTCGGTTGTCTCGGTAATCTCGGTTGTCTCGGTTGTCTCGGTTGTCTCGGTTTCTCCCACTCGAAACGATTGTTAGCTCCTCCAATCGACTCTGACAGCTATCAAGGTTTTGGTGATTTCTGAAACCTAGGATATTGTCACCCCGTACGGCATCATAGTCGTAAAACGTGATCCTATCTTGATTTGCCCGATCTAGGGTATGGCTTGTCTTATCTGAAAGGGCCGGTCTGACTGTCGTATGAACATTATCTTGTGTATCTGTGCTTGGGGGTCTCCCTGGAGAGATGTTGGAACTTGAACCTAGGCGAATCGAGTCATCTCTAGGGAGGGTCAAGGTGAACTCTGATGAGTAGATCTCATTAGCGCCTATATCCATTTCTGCATCTAGAAGTAAACTATTCATGCTCTAGGCGGTTCTAATACTGAGTACGTAGGGTATCTGTGGAACTACTCTATATGTTATGTTTGCCAAATTTAAGTTGACAGTCCAATCTTATCTAAGGATTAAGAGTTATACGTACTCGTCTTCACCTACCTGGTGTCTGCTGAACGGATGGAATGTCTTAGCTGGGTAATCCCTTAATTAATGTGGAATAATCTAATATTTCTACGACCATCGATTATCTCAAAATAAAGATATATAGCATTTAAATATTTTTATTGTTTTACGACAACAAAAGCAGGTATTACATTCCTTTAAACTTTTATTATGCGAACTAAAATTCCAACGATCACGCGCATCGAACGTACATGTAGATTATATTGACTGAAACAATATTTCTTACCATTAGAATTCAAGAAATTCAACGACTTCTGTCAATCGGTTCTTCCGATTTCTATTACAAACACAACTTAATTTCTATAGACTTATCCAGTATCGTTACGCATGTAATTAATTAATTGTCGCTTAATGTTACAACCTATTCTAGATTAGAATTGTTCTTGATCACACGTTGTCATTTTTACAAACATACTCCGCCATCTTCCTTTTTCTTCTTCTTCCTCTTGACCAATCCTGCCACAATCTTCTTTTACACGAAGTTATACTGGCGAAGACCGCCACAATTTATTTACCTCAGAAGCCATATTATTCCCAAGCTATAGTCTACATTAAGGTGTGGATAAGGCATAGAAGTTTGTTAAGGGATTAACTGGTTCATAGATGGTGTGCACTTTATGGAGCGTGAAAAGCAGCATGTAAGAAGGAATCCTTGGACCTGCCGCTTGGCAGAACACTAAAGAGAGAAAGAGAGAGAGAGAGAGATCGAAGAATTTATTTAAGAAATATGTTTCTGGTTGCAAATGGGCCTATTGCTACAACATTTTATAATCCCGACCTAGTTAAACTGGTGTTCAAGGGAAGATGATGAAGATATTTCTATAGTAGCACTATTTGTATATTTCAGGCAATTTGTTCAGAATGCATTTGCAACGATTATGAATTGTAAGATTATAGTTGCGAATCCCTGTGTTGTGCTCGGGTGTGGTTGGACCACTGAAGAATAGGGCAACCGCAAACAATCTGCCACGTGTACGTAAGAGACGACTAAGGCTGGAGCTGAAGTTGGCAAGAGGGGACCCACCTCACCATGAAATATTTCCCCCCAGGATTAAATGGTAATGGATCCATCTAACTGAGGAAGGAAACGGGGAATCACCTCAGAAGCCCCACTTTTCCCAAGCTATAGGCTACATTAGGCATGGATAAGGCATAGACTTTGTGAAGGAATTAACTTGTTGATATAAGGAGTGCTCGTATGGAGCCAGGAAGCAGACTTTGAGTATGAATATGTACCTTGAACCTGCCACTTGGCAGTGCACTGAAGTGAGAGTTACGAATTTGTGGTTGTGATTGTTATGCCTCGGGTACGTTAAACGTGCTTGCATTTCATACTACAGTGACCGTCTCTTAAGAAAAAAATTGAATTTAAACCAATTATAAAATTAAAAGTTCATAGATCATCGGCAGAGACCATTAATCTCAATCTTGACACTTACAAGTACCTGCATTCAAATTATTCACATACAATTAGGTAGGTTTTGCATGGGTGGCTCAATTCCATTTGCTATATTTAATGCACTTTCTTGTTGATTTAATGTGTTTCTGACTTTCATTTACTTTTTTTCCAATCATACTTCTTGAAACCTACTTGTGTATTTCTAAAACCATTTCTAAAAGTCCACCTTAGCCTATAATGTAATATCTGTCTATTCTCTTATGACCGCATGCAGCTATAAGTGAAGAGACACGACACGAGCAACTCTGAACGCTATTTCCAAAGTTCTTTAACGCGCAGCCATTAGAGGGAGAGCATGATTGAAAACGCAGCAATTATTTAATAACTATTCAATAGGCTTATCAGACCTATGCATCCTTCACGACCAGTCTCTACTTAGAGAAGGCACCATCTCATCTACTAGAGTTTTCAGACAAAACCTTTTTTCTTGCTAGGCTGCTCTTCTGCCTAATGTTGGCCTGTATCAAATTAATGTTCACATATTCAGAACTTCTACTATCAGGCGTCTCACTTAATGAAACATAAAGTCTGCAGCCCAAAAATGCTTTAATAAATGAAGCACTTATAAAGCACGATCTTTATGAACCATGAGTAAATAAATGGAGCGCGGGCATTTAATTTAGATAGGCCCTTAATCATCATCCTCCTCATCATCATTATAACCCTAATCATCATCGTCATCATAATCATCATCATTATCATGATCTTCCCTTGAAGTCCAGCTTAACCACTTAGCTACCTAGCTTAGCTGTCAGGATACGAACAGACCTTATTTTCCATTCATTTCAAAATTGTGTAGCAATTTCTGGACCATAGGCGCTCACCAACCCAATGCACTTTCTGTCGTTGGTTTAGATATTAGGGTTTTGTCGCCTTTTACGAAACGCGCAGTCTACGATTATTCTATTTTTAGCACCCCGGGCACAACAGATGTACCCGAGTTGTGTCCGGGTACCCGTGTACCCGTAAATCTAAATCCCTAACATAGGCCCAGGTCATTATCGACCTCTGTAAGATACTCCTGCGCCGCACATTACAACATAGCACTGGAGACATGAGGCTATCGTGACACTGGGGCTATTTCTCAACTGGCTCAAATCTTCACATCCAACTTTGCCATTCCACAAACCCTTGGTCTGTATTTTAAACGTTACGTTGAGATAGGCCTCTAAAATGACTAGTCTACTCGGTTCAACCAAATAGTCAGAAAAAAGTAATATATATATATATATATATATATATATATATATATATATATATATATATATAATATTATATATTTGTGTGTGTGTGTGTGTGTGTGTGTTTATGTGTGTGCGTGCGTGTGTGTTTGTGCGTATAGCTTCCTATGATAAGAATTTACATACCTTTAACTTCACTGATTCACTGATTAACTCATATTGAGGTCACCTAAGGAGTTTAGTTTCTACAGTATATATAACGACTATTCCACTTGGACTATTCAGCTGCTTGATCGCAAATATTATAAAAGTGAGCGCGCCGATCTCTTATATAGGGCGTCCATATCTCTGCATGCTCTATTATTAATTGTGCACACATCACACCCTATTATGCTCTATGCATAATATAGTATGTACACATTTAATAATAGAGCATGCAGAGATATGGATGCTCTATTATTAAATGTACATGTAGGCCTATACACTGTAGGGCTGTTGACTTTACATCTCTTATCTCTTCTCTTGGTCGCGTTTTATAGGCTTAAATCTTTTTTTGGTATTCTGATTCCGCTTTTTCCCTTCTTACATCATATCTCTCATGTCGCACGGAATCAGTTGTTATTGGTCAAAATCGCTCTTCTGAACTACCCCTCCTACGCGGTGTTCCTCAAGGTTCAGTGTTAGGTCCATTGCTCTTCTCTTTATATATCACACCTCTTAGCTACCTGCTTGCTCAGTCTTCCATAAATTTTCATTTCTATGAAGACGACACTCAACTGTATATTTCCTTTTCTAATCATGATTCTGATCAGAAACTGGCCCATCTCTCATCCATTCTAGACAAGGTTTATTCCTGGTTTTGTGCTAACCGTCTTGCTGTTAATCCCTCCAAAACTGAATACATTTTAATTGGCACTCCTTTGCAAAGAAATAAAACTACTAATAATTCTGTTAATTTTCAGAATCTTGCTCTCTCACCTTCTCGATCCGCCAAAAACCTTGGAGTCATATTTGATGAAAACCTTGACTTTAAATCCCATATCTCTTCTGTTTTTCGCGCTTCTTTCTTTCAGATTCATCAGATTAGGCAAATACGTCCATCCCTTTCTATAAATTCAGCCACTATCCTTGCTAATTCTATAGTTCACTCAAAGCTCGACTACTGTAATTTATTATTAAATGGGTTGCCTTCTCTCAATCGTTTGCAGCACGTCCAAAATTCTCTTGCACGTGTTGGTTGCAAGTCCTCACGACTTCAATTTCGCTCCCTTTCTCCACTTAGCAGTCTTCACCGGCTCCCTGTTAATCAACGCATAAAATATAAAATAGCTCTACTAACTTTAAAATCTCTGCGACTTGGCAAGCCTTCTTACTTATCTGAACTTCTTCTTCCCTATCGTCCCTCACGTACACTTCGTTCCACCGATTCCAATCTTCTCTCTGTTCCAAGTATTCTCACATCATTGGGCAGACGTTCATTTTCTTACGCAGAACCCACAATCTGGAACTCTGCTAATCTTCGCTCTTGTTTTTCTCTTTCAACTTTCTCAAGTAAGTTTAAGACTTACCTTTTCCCACCATAGACATAATCAATCTACCCTGATCATTTTTGATCACGGGACTGGCTTTCGTTTAGTACCTTACTTTTCCTCAGCACATTTCTTTTGCAGATTGGTCTGGGTGAACTGATCTGTAGTGATGCATGCTGTTGGGGAAGTCCCTCACATCATCCCTGGATGAGGAAAAGGACGTTAAAACTTTAATTTTATTATTATTATTATTAAAATAAATTGAGTTAAATGTTACCATTTGGCATTTAGGGTGCCAAATGCTTGTCCTCTAGATGGCACCCTAATGGTGTCAAATTGACACCCATGAACAGGGATGCTCAGCTTCTACTTAAAGGGCACCCAAATGGTGCCAAATTGTCACCCTATGCATCGCCTCAAAATTGTGCCAGAAAGTGATGCGAGCAAGAATCGAACCTGAGATGTTCTATATAAAGCCAGACACTGCTCCATTAGACCAATAACAGCTTCCTGTTGAAAGCAGTTTAAAATATGTTTTTGTGGGATCGTAATATATTCATCCTGAATTCTTTTTATCGGATTACAATATATTTCTCCTAACCAGGTTTTTTTATAACATAACATAACATATCAAACATTGGGTTATATAGCACAATTTCTTGTTTGATACCCACACAAAAAAACGTTTAATAACTTACCTTCACAACCAGAATAGCATAACATAGGCCTAATTAACATATCTTTATAACATAACATGTACTAACCTATTTGAATAATATTTCTATCTACAACAAAACTAGGCCTATACATTCTCAAACTACACATATAAACACATCACGATAAATCAGTTTGTTACAAATGTCTCTTTTACAGCAAATAAGATATAATATGATATAATTGCTCATATACATATTTGTTAGACACACAATATGCACTGCGTATCAATAATACGCAGACATACGCCAAATTTTTAATAATGATGTGGGCATATTGGTTGGCTACACGTTGCGGGTTACGCTCTCGCCGCTCTACGGGGCAGTGGCGTTGTCTCCCCGAGAAATATCCGGTCGTCTAGGTGGAGATGATTTTTTTTCCGACATGCGCTGCCTCGCGCGGACTCAGTAGCCGACAAGCGCGACGAGTTTCAGTAGAATGCCATATAAGTATAGATCTTCTCATCGGATTCATCGGCTCGGTATGCGCATCCGGTTGCAGGTTCGGTCCGGTTGGCGCGGTCGCCGTCGTAGGCGTCTTCCGCCGGTCCGAGTCGGATGAACGCGTCCATCTCGGCAGTGATCCTCCGCCAGAACCCGGGCCCGGTCTGTACTTGTCGCTAACCCCTTTGGGGGACCGCTTGCTCGGTGCGCACGCCTAGCTCGGTCGACACTCTCATCAGATCTGTCGAACCGGCGAGCGCGGTCACTGCCATAAGCGCCTTCCATCGAAGTTTGCATTCGGCCTTTGACACTACTACTGTTTTTCTTCATTCTATGCTTAATAGCGTAGGGGTAACGTCATGAAGTTTTCAATGACAGATCCTGAGGTGAACTGAACCTTCGTGGGTTCGAATAACAGTATTTATGTGCTAGGGCAATCAGACTCGTGTCACTATTCATAACCGGCCTCAGCCTAACACCCGGGTCGACCAATCACAGCCCGACGTTAGGAATGTGAACTTGATAGACTATAACAATACACCACAATAGAAGTCAAAGAAAACAAAGACCGCCACACATATACATAAATAACATCTTTGTTGTAAAAGCCCACGGTATGGTAAACGAGGTCAAAGGGTGCCATTTGCTCCCTCTAAAAATATTGCACCCCACCCTTGAGTCCAAAGTAAACAAATTTTTCACCCTCGGACACCCTTAGGTGCAGTTTGGCACCTATGTGGCACGTGACTTTTTTCTAACAGTGTAGGCTTAAAAAAGTCCCTAAATATACTGAATGATAACACTATACCAAAATAGTCACTCTATGTATTCTGGCTCTGCATGCAGTATTATTAAAACAAGCGGTTCATGGAAGGAACGCTTGTTTAATAAATAGACCCGTCATGGCTTGCAAAAGCATATCCCCCAAGAAAAGAATGGTATATCACGAGAAAAATGAACGCTTCCAGTCCCGTGCACCCCTTAAATTTGGAGGGGGTGGTAAGAATCCCACGGCCAGTCGGCACCTTGGGTGCCTCACAGATATACCAGGAGGACATTCCATGCGCCCTAAAAGGATAAGTGTGGGCACATGGAATGTGAGGACTATGGGTGAAAGGGGAAAGTTAGAAAATGTAAAGAGGGAAATGGATAAAGGGAAAATAAATGTCCTATGGATGATTAAAGTCAGGTGTTTGGGAACTGGAGATTTTGTAAGTGATGGGTACAGGATTAGATACTCCGGAGGAGAAAAAAGGGAGAAGGATATGGCTATAATAATTGATAGGAATTTAAGTGAACGAGTAACAAAGATTCTTCAGTGCAGAGACAGACTGTTGTAAGTGCGATCAAAGCAGATCCAGTAGACTTGTTGCTGATCCAAATCTGCATGCCTACATCAGCCTCAGAGAATGAGGATTGAGGAAATTGATGCAATGTACGAAAAAATAGAAGGAATGATTAAAAGAGAAAAGGCCACAGCTCAAGTGATAGCTATAGGGGATTGGAACGCGGTGGTGGGTGAAGGGAGAGAAGGAAATGAAATTGGGGAATACGGTCTAGGAAAAAGAAATGAGAGAGGACAGAAATTGATTGACTTCTGCAATAGAATGAGATTAGTGGTGACCAACACTTGGTTCAAACATGAGAAGAGAAGATGTTACACGTGAAAGAAACCAGGAAGCACCGGAAATGAGAGAAGATACCAGATAGATTATATTCTGATAAAGCAACGGTAAAGGAATAGTGTGAAGAATTCTAGGGCTTCTCCAGGAGCCGATGTTAATTCAGACCACAATCTAGTAATGGCAAAAGTAGGGCTTCAGCAGAAGAAAATACTTAAGAAAAGCAGTATGAGATGCAATTTGAACGGATTGAACGAGAAAACAGGAAGCTGCGGAATGAGAAGTTAAGGAAAGAACAAGGGTAAATGAAAGATGGTGTCAGCTAAAGGTGGCTATTAAAATATATGCAAAAGAAGTTTATGGCTTTTTTAAAGCAAATACGTCTAAAAACCTTGGTTCACAATGTAGATGCTAGACAAAACGGATGAAAGGAGGAAATGGAAAAGCATTGACACCAGTCATGGCCGAAGGAAATATAGAAGCTTAAACAATGAGCTTAGAAAAATTACAGACAAGGCAAAAGATCATTGGTGGAGTGACTGCAGAACAATCAGTTTAAAACCTCATGCATCGAAGATCTTATTAAAGACAGAAAATAATCGCATTGAGTCGAAAGCAGAGATGATACTGAGCAAGACACAATTTGGTTTTAGGAAAGGATGCGGCCCAAGAGAAGCAATAGGGGTAAAGCGGGTTCTTTGCGAAATTAAAAAGAACTTTAGAATATGGAAATGACGTTTTTGTATGCTTTGTCGACTTTGAGAAGGCCTTTGACAGGATTAATTGGATAGCGATGATGATTATCTTAAAATGAATAGGAATTGACTGGAGAGATAGAAGACTAATTTTAAACTTGTACATGAATCAAAGAGCGGTAATCAAAATCCAACAAGAATACTCAGAAGAAGGTGAAATACGACGTGGAGTAAGACAAGGTTGTAGCATTTCGCCGCTGCTGTTTAACATTTACGCTGAGGCAATGATGGAGGAAGCCATGGAAGAATGAATAAAGGTAGAGGGAAATGGTTACAAGATGTTCGATTTGCAGATAGCTAAGGAGTGGTAACAGACAGCGAGATTGGACAGCAGAAGATACCAGATAGGCTGAATGATATATAGAGTATCAAAAAAAGAGGTTAAAGGATATATCCCTATAACCCTATCCCTATATAATAAGGTTGCATTCAATTCGTGCAGAGCCCATCCAACCTATTCTCTTCCATTGTGGCTCGCAACCATGAGTCACTAAGACATTCCATATCTAAATAATTTAAAATCTAAATACACTTACCGATCGGTGGTTCGTAAAACCCAATCACGGATATCAAATTTTCGCTTCATGAGTTCTCCGAGCTCGTAACTTGTATGATGTATTACACGTATCCTTATGACAGGTTTAAGAGATTTTAAACATTAATTCGCCGTAAGCTAAGAGCACATTGTTGTTAACTATTATTAGCCTAATTACTGCTCTGTCTAAAGTGAAATAATTTTAAATGCAATAACCAGGGGCGCCAGATTCTCAAAATATTAGGGGAGCCCAAATCGTTTTTTGTAACAATATCATTTTAATAGTAAATAAGAAAGTATAAATATGAATAAAATATCATCTCAAACATTTAAAACATGAATTAAAATACTCCTGAACATATACTAGAAATAATAATTATATTATCGAAACGGATACTTTTCAGATATTAAACTGCATTTATTTACATTAGGCTAAATGAAGATCAATATAGGCTATTGTGTTATCTAAAAATATTTTATAACAAATATAAATATTCCCTTCAGAATACCGATTTAATAGTATAATAGTATAGAAACTTTCAGTTTCGATCATCGAATATGATCCGATTATGATCGGATTATTTTCTGTTAGTTTCTAATTTAAAACATGTTTTCATTTCCGTCGATTTCTTAATCCCTAATAAAATTCTTCAATAATATAACAACCGATTTCTGTTTCTATTTTGTATTTATTCTGAAAATAATCGATAATTTAGCAATGTTTGAAATGTATAATCTCTCTATAGACTATTAATGCTCGGTTTAATAGGACTTCGATAGAACTTTCCGATTACTAGTTATGGAAAGGGTCCTTATTGCCTACACTAGTTAATATTCGCTAGTTGGATTCTATTAACCCTTACGACTCTCAACTTCAAGTCGGCGTGCTTATTAATAGTTCCTGGGTGGTCCGCGCGCGCGGAATAGATTTCCGCTTTGCTTTGACTGCTTTCATCAGCTGACAAAATATTCCTGAGAAAATTATCAGTGTTTACAACTGTCGATCATTTTGCTTTACCATTGTTTCCCGTACATGGCAAAAAATAGTGAAATTAATTAATTAATTTACACTATATGAGTTACGATATTCAATATATAGGAAACAAAAATTATAGTTATATTCTTTTTCAAGTTTAATGAATAGATTTTCAACTAGTATATAATTAATAGCAGCAATAAAATAACGTGTTAAAATTCTATTATATACTTCAATACTGCTACTATGAAATAAATCCACGTAAGACCTTAATATAACTTAATTATGCTGGTTCAGAAAGTCTGGAAGACTCGCAACTGCAATATCAACAATGATCTGACCCGTAATTGGCTCCAATCTAAACTTATGATGATTATGATAGAGCTACTTCTATATACAATATTTTTAGTATTATTTATTTTAGCATTACATTCTCATTAATGTTGATTTATTAGAAAAAAATTGATTTTACGCAATCGTATATGCTAATGATTTCTGATCATTTAATTTTATTAAGAAATTTAACCGTCTCTCCTAATAGTTGAAAACATATCTCTTTCAGCCTTAGATTTAAATCATCTGCCTGACTGTTTATTGATCACTGGACTGGCACCGTTTAGGATCTCTTTTGTTTCTCTTCAGCTCATGTTTTTCATGTCGTTTACTGGGCTCGATTTGTAGTAACATGTGACCACTCATTATAACACTTCAATAAACATAGTTCTCTCTCTTTCCATGATTACTCTCCGTTACTTACACATTTAATACAATTTTGACTCTGAAAACTAACATTAATTGGAAGTCAGTTTAATTTAATTAAAAAAATAAGTCTTCTTCTTCTTCAGTGCACTGCCAAGTGGCAGATTCAAGGTACATATTCATACTCAAAGTCTGTCTTCTCGCTCCATAATAGCACTGCCCAGATCAACCAGGTAATCCCTTCACAAGTCTATACCTTATCCATACGTTATGTAGCCTATAGCTTGGGAAGAGTGTGGCTTCTGAGGTGGTTTCCCGTTGCCTTCTTCAGTTAGGTGGACTAATTACCATTTAATCCAGGAGAAAATATTTCATGGTGAGTTGGGTCCCCTCTTCCATCCTCAGCTCCTGCCTTAATCGCCTCTTATGTACACGCGGCAGATTGTTTGCGGTTGCCCTATTCTGCAGTGGTCCAACCACATCCGAGCACAATACGGAGAATACACCAATAAATGTACATAAAACTGAGCATTTGTCATTCAGACATAATGATTTCATTATATTAGTATTTTGGCTATTTCATAATTAGTTCTTAAATTTTTTACATAGTTTGTACAGAAATTTCCACACTCCAATTAATTATAATTGCAATTTATCTATAATTATTTACACTGTGAGTAAAAAAAACATGTGCGCTGTCTTTCGCTCATAACTTTGGTAATAGTGAACCGATTTTTTAACTTCTTGCATAGGTATAATCAGGATAACATTTGCTATAAAATAACGTTAAATGACGTTAATTATTATTTTTGCGTTGAAGCAGTGCTTGAAAATATGCGCGACTGAAAATATTCAGTTTAAGTAAATCAATCGCTATAGAATGCTCAGTTCTTATGCTCTTCGGTCGTCCACTGCCCTTCTTTCTATCGGTGCTTCCAGTCCGGCGTAATTTCTTTAATCAGCAATCAGCCCTCCCAGCGTCCAGTTTTTTTGGAAATTCGGCAATCAACCGATGTGCGCCATAACAATAAAAATGACGTCCCTGACATCATCCCTGGATGAGGAAACGGACGTTAAACCTTTATTTATTATTATTATTATAACCCTTTAATAAGTATAAGATTTTTTATGAGCGCTTTATCTTCATTAGTAATCATCATTTTTAAATTTAAACAAAAACTGACTATGTTTGTAAAATCGTCTGTTATTGTTTAAATTAAATCGAAAGTGTCACAAAAACTACATTTATGATTAATACTTTTCTTCTTCTTTATAATTCTGAAAATATTTTCAAAATCGGTTCACAAGTGTCAAAGTTGTGGACGAAATACTGCGCACATGTTTTTTTATGACTAACAGTGTATATGTAGCATCATGCCACACAAATGAAGCAAAAATCATGTTTCTGAATTTATTTGAACTTTTTAAAATCATAAACCAATTAATATTACAGAAGCTGCATGCAAGAAATGTTTTAATATTACTATTTTTTAAACCAGATCTCCTCTAGCTCAAATATGAAGCTTACACGATGACTAACGGAGGCGGAATTTAAAAAAAGTTGTTTTCAATAAGACCTCCTCGAGCAATTTCAAATATCATGTACATTTACATTTAATTTATCATGTAGCCCACATTTCCACGACATCTGGTGGTGGAATTATTGCTCTATAAATTCATTTCAACCCGCGTCAGCAATAAGAAACTCCTCGATGTCTCGCTTCATCTGATTCCTACACAGCAACAACCGCAAGTGTGATAACAGCAACAATAACTTCCAAACAGCTGAAGAACTACGACCTAAGACTATACAACAGAAGAGGTCAGCTGCGAGCTAATTCGAATTTTTTTTTCAAGTTTCGTTTTAAATGTTTCTTTTTTTATGTCACTTGGACAACAAAAACACATACAGAACACATATATTGTATGTGTACTAGAAAGTATTGCAACCATCCTCATTTACTGAAGTGTACGCCTAGTGATCAAGTAATTGAAAACCCAGTAAATAAATCTTTCAAGCATAATTATTTCTATTTTTAAAATATTAAACAAATTTCTTCAAAAATTTCGGACATCTGTATCTATCAATGACTGAAATTTATAGCATCAGAGTTGTCACATCAGAGTTGTTAGAGGTTGTCACATAGACGTCATCATATGTTGTCACATACATGTAAACGTTGTCACATACATGTAAACGTTGTCACATACACGTAAACGTTGTCACATACACGTAAACGTTGACACATACACGTAAACGTTGTCACATACATGTAAACTTGGTCACATACATGTAAACGTTGTCACATACATGTAAACTTGGTCACAACATGTAAACTTGGTCACATACACGTAAACGTTGTCACATACATGTAAAAGTTGTCACATACACGTAAACGTTATCACATACACGTAAACGTTGTCAGATACATGTAAACTTAGTCACATACATGTAAACGTTGTCACATACACGTAAACGTTGACACATACATGTAAACGTTGTCACATACACGTAAACTTAGTCACATACATGTAAAATTTGTCACATACACGTAAACTTAGTCACATACATGTAAAATTTGTCACATACACGTAAACGTTGTCACATACATGTAAACGTTGTCACATACATGTAAACGTTGTCACATACATGTAAACTTAGTCACATACATGAATACCGTGTCACATACATGAATACCGTTGTCACATACATGAATACCGTGTCACATACATGAATACCGTGTCACATACATGAATACCGTGTCACATACATGAATACCGTGTCACATACATGAATACCGTGTCACATACATGAATACCGTGTCACATACATGAATACCGTGTCACATACATGAATACCGTGTCACATACATGAATACCGTGTCACATACATGAAAACCGTGTCACATACATGAATACCGTGTCACATACATGAATACCGTGTCACATACATGAATACCGTGTCACATACATGAATACCGTGTCACATACATGAATACCGTGTCACATACCGTGTCACATACATGAATACCGTGTCACATACATGAATACCGTGTCACATACATGAATACCGTGTCACATACATGAATACCGTGTCACATACATGAATACCGTGTCACATACATGAATACCGTGTCACATACATGAATACCGTGTCACATACATGAATACCGTGTCACATACATGAATACCGTGTCACATACATGAATACCGTGTCACATACATGAATACCGTGTCACATACATGAATACCGTGTAACATACATGAATACCGTGTCACATACATGAATACCGTGTCCAATACATGAATACCGGGTCACAGACATGATACCGCCCCCCCCCCCCCCCCCCCATGGTCACATACATGAATACAGTGTCAAATACTATGCAAATAAAGTGTCCATACATGAATTACCGGTCACAACATGAATACCAGTGTCCACATACATGGAATACCGTGTCACATACATGAAATACGTGCACATACATGAATACCGTGTTCACATACATGATACCGTGTCACATACATGTGAATACCGTGTCAATAATGAATTACCGTGTCACATACATGGAATACCGTGTACATACATGAATACCGTGTCACATACATGAAATACGTGTCAACTACCATGAATACCGTGTCACATACATGAATACCGTGTCACATACATGAATACCGTGTCACTACATGAATACCGTGTCACATACATGAATACCGTTGTCACATACATGAACCGTGTCACATAATGAATACCGTGTCACATACATGAATACCGTGTCACATACATGAATACCGTGTCACATACATGAATACCGTGTCACATACATGAATACCGTGTCACATACATGAATACCGTGTCACATACATGAATACCGTGTCACATACATGAATACCGTGTCACATACATGAATACCGTGTCACATACATGAATACCGTGTCACATACATGAATACCGTGTCACATACATGAATACCGTGTCACATACATGAATACCGTGTCACATACATGAATACCGTGTCACATACATGAATACCGTGTCACATACATGAATACCGTGTCACATACATGAATACCGTGTCACATACATGAATACCGTGTCACATACATGAATACCGTGTCACATACATGAATACCGTGTCACATACATGAATACCGTGTCACATACATGAATACCGTGTCACATACATGAATACCGTGTCACATACATGAATACCGTGTCACATACATGAATACCGTGTCACATACATGAATACCGTGTCACATACATGAATACCGTGTCACATACATGAATACCGTGTCACATACATGAATACCGTGTCACATACATGAATACCGTGTCACATACATGAATACCGTGTCACATACATGAATACCGTGTCACATACATGAATACCGTGTCACATACATGTAAAATTTGTCACAGAATACTGACCTTAGGAGATGGATTAAGCTAAGTGATATATTAATAATTATTAGTTATTAAGTAAGAATTAAAGAGAAATATATCAGTAAATGGTGAAATTTTAATAGACCTAGGCTACAAGTTACACTCTTCATTGCATAACTACGTGTACGCCACATTACAGTTCGGTAACTGTAAGGTATCTTGATGGTTTGAGCCACAAAATAAAAATAAATTACAGGAAATTTTAATTTAGCAGTTTATTTTTTTAGAAATTAAGCATAATTTCTCAAAATTATGTTTAAATAAAGCAAATACTTTGACTTATTATATCTATAACGGTACAGTTGCTTCTATGATTTCCTTTCTTTCTGTCTATTACACTTACTTGTTAGTTTCTGTTTTTCTGTGTTACAAAAACCTGTATGTGTCTGCAATAAAATGATTGGATTGGATTTAATTTAAATAAGTTGACAGGTTAAGTTTACCTCTGACACTGTTTACGAGCAGAATCCACTACAAAGGAAGGAAATCTTTCGATGTCATTCTGTAAAAATAAAGGTTTACAATTATAATTACATAACCGTTAACTCTTATGTATAGTTACACAATTAAAATTATTTACTTCATCACTATTACAGCTACATGGAGACAAACCATAAGGATAATTTCCCTTCAAGTGTGTTGGCCACTACTAAATATACCAACAGTAAAATCCATATGCTGTAAGAGTCAACTATGCTGAAGCTTTGGAAGGCAAGGAAAGTGCCTAGGAAGCCATAGTTTACAATTAAAAGCTGCATTAAAATTTGGTAAAGGCTTAGCCTTTATGATTGGTCAAATGAGTGTACGTACTGACTAATAAAGCAAAGATTGAGTACGAATATGTATTTTGGACCTAACATCTAGCTGAACACTAGAGATAAATAGAAAAAGAAAAGAAAGAGAGAGAGAGAGAGAGAGAGAGAGAGAGAGAGATAGATATAGATAAAATAATGGCCTACAGTCGAAGATAAAACGAACTAGCAATGTCTAGACATTGCTAGTTCGTAATATAATCAAATAGAAAACATTTTTATCAATCCGTAAATGAAGAAGTTCAAATATTATTTCTACCCCAATCCAGCCGTTTCTCCCAGAAAATGGCATTGCATCGTCTGACAAATACATTTACGTAGACTGCCTTTGTCTACCTAATTATACTATACTGTATACTTTGGTCTGAATACTAAGGCCCATGAGACAGTTTTCATTGCCTTGGTCCCTGACTCTTTAAATAGTGTCCAAGGCTTAATAAGAAACGCAAATTGATTGTTATAATTAATAAGGAAGGCACGTGAAACAGTTTATCCCCGTATTTCATTAAACAATTAATGGGCAATTTTATATAGAGCTTCCATTACGAAGACAATCTGCAACACTATGTAGGCCTACTTTTAATATAAAATATTAATAGGCTAGAATTTAATGGATAGAGGCAAGTAAAGAATTTATTAAGAAATTTAAAAATAAACTAACAACATGCAAATAAAAACTGAATGCACGACTCCTTAAAATACACTGTGTACAATATCTAAAAAAGCTTCATAAGAAGTTTTAGGATATCAGAGTAACTTACAATTCCTTTTGAAATCAAGAAACAGCCGTAACACATCAGTCTTGCCAAGTCGTCATATGTTAAGCTTAAGCTACAACACATACATAACATTAGCACTATAAAGCTAGTTAGTAATGCAATAGTTAATTATAAAACTAGTTAATTATATATAATTATTTACAAAACTTACAATATGAGATAAGATTTCAGTTTTCTGAGTTTAATCTGGGAAACTGACATTAGACCACCACATACCGCATCTGTTTCTTAATAACCAAGTAGTGCAGTTACTTATGAAGGCAGAATAAAATCATTTCAGAATTAAAATTATAAGTCTGCGTTACTGTGTAGTCAGGGAATTAACTAACCTCCAAGACCTCTATGAACGGTCTTAGAAGTACTCACTTGTCATCTCTCTCTTCTTATCCCCCACGCTATCTCTCTCTCTCTCCCTCTCTAGTACTCAGCCAAGTGGCAAGTCTAAGGTACATATTCACACTCAGAGTCTGCTTCACTCTCCATAAAGAGCAAGTTAATCTCTTCACAACGCCTATGCCTTATCCGTACCTTATGTAGCTTATAGCGAGGGAGAATAAAGGCTACTAAGGTGGCTTTCCATTGCCTTCCTCAGTTTTTGCTTAATGGTCTCCTGGGACACAAGCAGCAACTGTTGCTCTATTCTCGAATGTCTGAGACACAATGCGGGATTTAATTAGCATTTAGCATATTGTTAGTCAAAACATTTATCTAGAATTAATCGTAAATTTGTAAATGAGAGAGAAAATATTACACTAACTATAGTTAGTAATAGCTATTATTAAAATAAACTATACACATATAAATCTGCTACAGTATGATCTTACACGTATATACTTATAAAATAAGCTATACACATATAAAACTGCTACAGTATTCTCTTATGCGTATACACGTCTCTACCTTTCGTCAGATCTTGCTGCATCAGAGTGTTTTGAAGGTGAGCGGTTTGCAGGCTCACAGGAAGCAGACGATGAACTTCTTTCTTCATCAGCGACAACAGAACCAGCAGAATGCTTGACCTGTAACTCTCGACACACAGACTGTGAGAACTTGGTGGCGTTGAGAGCTGAGCTGCTTGTGTCCAAAGGTCCCTATGAAGCAGGCAAAATGGACTACAATACAAATCAACCAGCGTAATCTTAATTTACTCCATTTTGTCTTCTTTCATCTTATTTCAGTTCATCTATGCTAAAAATATTACATAATATAAATGTGGAATAACTGAAAGCTATCTGATACTATATCCTGCAATAGACTCTCAAAGAACAGCAGTAGAAATTCCTAAAATATCTTGAACTATAGAAGTAAGCATTATGATAACCTTTTAAAATCAATAATAAAGTAATTTATGGTTGCAGGACTTGAATTAATAGAATAGGGCAGCAAAATTTTGTATTACATATTGGCTGTTTTAGAAAATTTCATAGTAAACAATACAAATTGACTTTAAAATAGACACGTCATAATTAATCAAATCTTTTATGAAAATTATTATATTGTATACAAATGTAAAAAATTAGATATTAGGACACTTATGTTATTAGCACATATTTTTAACTTGTCTTCAGGCGGAACTTAAAATAGTTATTAGCGAAAAAAATTAAAGCAATCTGTAATAGAATTAATTTAGATCAATCTTTTATAAAAGCAGAAAATAATATGCACGTAAAATTATTTATTAAAATTCAAACACCTTACATAGCACTTCAATAAGGCTGATAAAAAAACAAGAAAACAAAAATATTATGCCTACCTGGCACAAACAACAACGACTGTCTTTATCTGCATTCAGTTCCTCTGAAGTTGTTAACTTCTGACCAGTTCTATGATAGAAAATAGCACAGTCATGAATAATGTAGCAGTTTTATATCTCAACATATTTATTTAGGGATATTAAGACCTTTTTATATCCCACATCTATGGTTCATCAAAATTGCTTAAAAAATAAACAGCTTAACAGAAAGTAAATTAACCAATCAATGCTTCAAAGGTTTATTTTTAGATACTAGCATAATTTAATTCAAATTCGATTATCAACACAGATCAATGCTTTAGGCAATATAATGACAAGCAAGATAAGCTGTTATCACAGCTATTACAAAAACCATTATCAAGTGTTTATTTACTTATATTATGACATGTAATAATTAAATTTTAAACAAGATAGCTACTAATGATTTCTACAGCATATTATAATTCAGCTTGGAACAAATTATGAGAATATTAATACACAATAAATGTTTTATGCAAATACTTAACCATTTACTAGTAACTAGAAGAAATATACTCTGCCTACTACCTGCATATAATAGAGAGAGTATTCTCATGCTGATCTTGAAGTCCAGTGATAAAATTATAGCATAATGAGTTAATCGTAGAGGGCGTCTGAAAGAAAAAAAAATTATTGTTTTATTGTACGCCGGAATTTGTAACAAATTTAAATCAGAGCTACATTTTAAATTTACCAAGTCAAGAAGTTTAAAATTTAAAAAGTTGGCCGGAGTAGTTAATTAAAAGATATCAAATTTAAAACAAAATTCATTAAAAATTCATATACACATCGACTAATATTATTTACCGGCATCAGTTTTTAAATTCTCGAGCACAACATAAGCCACTCATTTCCAGTTTAAATTTAATAACTGACCCTAAAATATATCAATGCAATAATTTTCCTAAACCAATGAAAACATTTGAATCTGCTTTAATCTATGCTCATATTAACTGTTTTTGCAGCATGAATTACTTACTTATTAAATACATAGCATATATATATATATATATATATATATATATATATATATATATATATATATATATATATATATATATATATATCTATATATATACAATTTCTTTGAAAATTATTAACAACTTACAGCATCCTTTAGAGCAGATGTTGCAGGAACAATCCCATTCATCTCATTGTATAAATTTATCTCAGCCAAGGTAAATTCTCTACAGTAATATACAATCACATTAAATTTTCAACTAAGCATAACTTTGGGCTGGATTAGATGCACTTGATTTACATGCGAGCAAAGTTACGAGCAATGTCGGGCTTGGTTTATACTAGAATGGGTGATCACCTCGGAAGACCAAGGGTTGACAGCTTTGAACGGAGAAATCTCCAGGGTATTAGAAGGTTATTAATCCACTGGCTAGAGCCAGTGGCAATATCGGTAAAATATTCGACCGCGGATCAGTATAATCCTGGGCTAGCCTGTCACTGACATCGCTTATGAGTGAGGAAAGAGACGTTAACAGTAGCTTTTACCAGCTTTATCTACGCCCGCTGCAGGCAATACTATTAATGGTAAGACTATTAGATTACTAATAACGATGGAGAGAAAGGAGGAAATAACGAAAACAACAGAAACTATGCAAGGGAAGCAAAAAATACCTTTATTTGAAAATCCATATTAAATAATATCAATACAATCTATATTATCATCAGTGTGCATGTACTTGCTTTTATGAAATAGCAAATCTTGATGCAAATTAAATAAACAGCTATCATTGTATCACACTTTATTTAGACTTAATCAAACATATTAGCAAAAATATTTATTTATCAAGGGCATTTCCGCACCTTTATCAGCGATTTAGAAGTAAAGAACGATATCTAATGACACAAATTCCTAATATAACAAATAATAAATATTAATAATATAATAATTCTTAAATGTTTTAATTTACAATAATTAATAGCAAATAAGATTTAACCTCAAAGGACGTAAAACCATTACTTCAGGATCTCGTGAATCTGCAAAACTCTGAAAAATAAATAGAAACAAGTAGATAAGTATGTCTTAACAAATTAATTCATACAAATTAATTATTTGAGATGTAACTAATAATATTAAAATTTAAGAAAATTTCTATTACTATCTCATCTTTGCAGTTATTAGAAATATCTAATATTAATGTACAATATGCTAACTTATCTCCATAACTATTCACACAATTTTAATTTATCAGTTAGCATTTCACTGCAGATTTGGATTCAAATCCCGCTGCAATAAATAAAACAAAAGAATTGTGTATGAGCAGAGCGTAAAAGTTTCAAATTCAACTTTCAGTTTCACTTCAGTCGCCTATGGTATCCATAAGGAAAGGAAACAGATGATTAATAAAAACGTTCTTCCCATTAGCTGCTGATTAAACATTCTTCCTTATAACTTTTGTTGCGTTAAAATTAACTGCTGATCACTACACTCATGTACATAGAGCAGTTGCCAAGATTACCATTTCATGAGAAACTTGAGCACCACGGCCCTGGGTTACACGAGATATCAGCCTGACTGCGAGATCAACACAGCAATCTCCTACGACTAACTTTCCTCGACTCCTAGCCGTCCACAACAACAGGCGACGTCTGAAAATATAAATACCGACAACTTAATAAAAAATACTTAAAGAATTCATTCTAGAGTCTCAGAAATTTCAAGATAAAAGAGACATAAAAGAATTCATTCTAGAGTCTCAGAAATTTCAAGACAGTAAAGAGACATAAAAGAATTCATTCTAGAGTCTCAGAAATTTCAAGACAGTAAAGAGACATAAAAGAATTCATTCTAGAGTCTCAGAAATTTCAAGATAAAAGAGACATAAAAGAATTCAATCTCGAGTCTCAGAAATTTCAAGATAAAAGAGACATAAAAGAATTCATTCTAGAGTCTCAGAAATTTCAAGATGAAATAGACATAAAAGAATTCATTCTAGAGTCTCAGAAATTTCAAGATAAAAGAGACATAAAAGAATTCATTCTAGAGTCTCAGAAATTTCAAGATAAAAGAGACATAAAAGAATTCATTCTAGAGTCTCAGAAATTTCAAGACAGTAAAGAGACATAAAAGAATTCATTCTAGAGTCTCAGAAATTTCAAGACAATAAAGAGACGTATTATTCATCAGTCATTTGCAAATGATAGCTCTAAAACACATATTATTGAATTTTGCAATTTTTAACTTATTTTCGATAAAATTTAAGGATGACTAGAAAGAGTACAAATATATACACTGTTGTTATATCATTAGTAATAGATTTACAACAAATAGTAATATACTGTAGTAACACTACAATAGCATTTAGCTTTCTTAGCCAACGAAAAACAAATAGTAAAATAATGTATTAATATTTTTTAGGTATCAGGTAATTTTGTTAATATTATTCCTTTTTACTAATATCATTTTTCAAACTAATTTAATGAACTATTCATCTAAATGTTCTCACCTAAGCTGTTCTATTAGAGACTCTTTTGCAGTAACAGAGGTACAAGCAGTAATCAGATCACTCAGCCTCTGTCTCTCTTCTGTCAGTTTTTCCATTTCATTCTGTAATGATTTCTCCGGCTTTGAATCCATTTCATGGGAGAATACAGGGCTTAGATCAGAGCAGAATACCTTCACCACAAAAATATAGAATATGAAATCATCATCATCATCATCATCATCATCATCATCATCATCATCACCACCATCATCATCATCATCACCACCATCATCATCTTCTTCGTCCTTAAATCCCAGTTTATCTAGGGTCAGGATTAGAAAATTTTAAAATATTAATAGAATATGAAATATTACTGCAATAATATAATATTGCAATAGTATAGTTTCACAAAATTTACTATAATAAGTAATTAAACTCACACTTGTTGATATGTATTTGAATATTGTAAAACTAAACATAATGATAATAAAGCAGATACATATAGCTATCCACCTATCAAAATATAACTATATGAAGTATAAGTTACAAAATCAAGCTTTTTAAAACTCAGTACAGCCATTCTTCTATCTTTATCGCATAATTTAAAAAATAATAGCAATAAACAATAACTTAAGGAAATTAAGAGTAGAAACATAATTTACCTGTTCAAATGCATATACATAATAATTTAGACCAGTTTTCTGCATCTCTGTAAGAATCTGTTTTGTATTTATTGGCACATTTTCAGTTTCAAATGTTGATTCTAAAATAAGCAACAATTAAGTGATATATTAATATCAGCTAAATAATAATTTTTCAGATGTTTGCATGACACAGACTGGACTGAGCCTAAGGTGGTTTTACCTACAATCCTGGATAATCCATATAAGAACATTGTTCACTTCTCATGGTCTGCCACTGAAGCAAACTTTGGGCATCAAGCTAATGATCAAGTAGGAATGGCATCAAGAAAATGCCTAGGATAAATTAAATATGAGTTCAAAAATGTTTGACAAAGCGATCTGTATACCTATATGGCTCTCAAGTCCAGGTTTCATATTAAGTAACTAGTTAATTACACGATTCCTTTAAAGTGGAAGGTAGGTAGATTCAGTTAACATAATTATGTTATTAATTGTTGAAAACATAAAATAAAACAAAAGTTTTAAAATTATGAGAATTTTGCATAGTTTTATACCTCAAGTTTTGCAGTTCTCACATTTATTACTCTGTAATAATTTAGTGATATTTCTAATAATATCATATGATTAGTGTAACAGATATCATTACAATGCAATAAATCTATAAGATTGTGAGAATGGTTAACAAGTTTCACAAATTTCATACCAATAATGTGAACCAAAACAGGACTGAATCTCAGTTTCTTCATGGCACGTTTACTCTTGCCCTAAAATATAATGGAAATAGGTTATTATATAGAATGTTCAACAGATTATGCTACAAGGGGAATACATTTTTTAGCAAACAATTAGCCAATAATGGATGTATTTCAAAATAATCACTAATAATAATAATAATATATTATATTAGATGTATTCTATAAAAGGTGTAAAACAAAGTAAATGATATAAAATCAAGTAATCAATACTGCAAATATTTGTAAATAAAATCAATGGATCTCAATCAATCAATAAATAGTAAACTTTTACTCTCCTAACATTCTATAACAGAAAATTTACGAAAGTCATAAGAAAATATCCTAGCCCGCCAGAAACCTGAGTGAATTTGCCATTACAAAAATAAATAAAGCTATGAACTGTAGGTCAGCCTGCAATAAATCAATTAACTGCTTTTTAATTAATTTCGCAAATTTTTACAAATTCTTAATAATTTTACTTCAGAACACGTCTTTTGCAGATTGGTCTGGGTGAATTGATCCGTAGTGATGTGTGTAACAGGGACGACCCTGACATCTATGACTGACACCTGACTCATCTTTGGATGAGGAAACGGACATTAAAACTTTAATGAAATTATTACCACAGTATCATTGATTGATTGATTGCACCTCAATCATGAGATGCACCATAGCAGAGGATTTTCTGCCACCAGAGTATGCCACTAGCACTTCCTCGTTGTCTCGCACCAGTCTGTGCTTGCCAAACTCTGCACGAAACTTGTGCGTCACTCGCGGCAAAAAACATTCACTGTAAATAAAAATCAACTTAATTAATTTTCATTGAGGACTTTATATTTGATTCCAAATTAATGGTGGAAACTTTAATGTGATGAATTTTATGGATTTTATCAAAACGTTTAATAAGTAGACTATTTTAAAAGTGCAACATATTTATTTCATATTCTGTAGTACATTATGAAGTTCTCAATAAACCCAGAGTACAGATAAAGAAAGATTTCATGATCGTACTTTAAAATTTAAATCAATAAATAATACCTAAGAGAATCTTGGAAGCCTAGAGGCATAAGAATAGTTTAAGCTGAAACAGAAGAATCGTACAAAAACGTATGAATCTAACATAAGCATATTACAGATTTATGCATAAGGAACTCAATTAAAGAACATGTGAAAAACTGTAAAGTGTAAAATACTGAGAACAAAAATTTACATTACAAACCGACACAAAGCGTCATCAATCCTAAGCACAATCGCTGATTCACCGCCACATTTAGTACAGCGACTTGTATCTACCAATCTAGAAACAATCAATTAAATATTTTCTTATTTTAAATCATACAGCAAAAAGTAAACAGACTAGATGCGAGCTCTCCTTTTCTTATCTAAAGCAACTTTGCCTCAAAGAATAGACAAAATGGAGCTAAAAGCTAGAGGCTAAGGTCAGGTTTAATGCCAGTTTCCTGTTTGGATAGCAAGTCAGTGATGAGAAAAGCACTGGATTTGAACCCTGAACCTACTAAGAACAGGTACACCATAAATCTTCCCGCATATATAATATTTACAAAAGTGGTAAGTTGCAAATCCTACCGGCGTTTATTTTTATTACTGACCACCTAAATTCTACAACAGAGACTCTCCTTACATGAAAGTTCAATCAAACAGTTCCCAACAAATACCTAATCCACTAGTATCAAATATCTTAGAAAACATTTAGTTGTGCCATTTTAGTGTAGATATTTCGAAAATGATGTCAGAAGCTATGAAAATACAAATAGCTATATATGTATTTATTTATAGAAATTGTAAATGTCTCAACATATATGCTATTGAATATATGTTGAATATAAATATAAAATATAAAATTTATAGAGCAGTACTCATTATATCTTAAAAAATTAGTAGTTACTGTAAATATTCTTAATTTATTAGGAATTCTTACTATAAATTAAATTATTTAGCTACATACCAGAAGTATTAGAAATAGTACCTGCAAGAATTTTCTAAAACATTAGAAATCTCCTGATCATCTACATTACACATGGTCAAAATTATGTATCACAAAAGTCCAGATGCAAAATATCAGTACTCTGCTAATCAAAATAAGAAACAAAAAGAAACATAAAGTTACAACAGCGTCATGCTTTCATTATATATAATTTCATTATATATATATATATATTATATTATATATAATAAAGGTTATTTTTACAGCTTAATGCTATCCTTCAGAGCAGTACATCACTAACATATCACCTCTCAAAAAATTGCTCAGATTTCACTTAGTTTTAAATATTCATTTGTAATATAGTTACACCTAATACCAACTCATTTTATATACCAAGGACACAATTTATTTTGGCTAATTTCTGCAACTTAGAATCCAGTTTTGAAGATGTGTGCCTCAGCTGACTATACTTTTTTTAAATGTACGTAGTGATAGTGACCATCTTCTCACCCCACTTTTGCCTCCACTTACCAATCACCATGGATATCTAAAATAAAGAAACGTTGCCAGTAGAAATTTCATACTTCTCACTAAATGCAATAGTTTAAGTGAAAGAACTTTATTACCCGTATTATACTTGATGATGCTAGAAATTATTAACTTTAAACTTACGTCTCCAATGCTCTCCTAATCTAACTTTTAACTGATTGAATTGTTTCTGCTACTGTTTAATAATGAGACTGAGACTACTGAGACTGCGCTACGTCCTATTTGGACCCTGCAGTAGGCTTCAAGGTTAATTGACTCCACTTCGCTCTATCCTCAGCCAGATCACAGATGCTCTCATCTAATATGTTCAAATTCTGATTTATATCTTTGAGATCTTTATTTACTAATTTGATCCATGTTTGTTTATTTTGACAACCTCTTTGTTTTATCTGAGATATTTTATTCTCATTTAAAGCAAGTTTTACAGGTGCATTGTTTGGTAACCTAGGTAAGTGACCTATCCATTTTAGTCTCCGTGTTTTAATTGCAAGACTCTCATTTCTTTTCATTTGTTCTGATGTATCAGTTATCGTTGCTTATAATGTGAGGGTAATATATTTTAAGTATTTTTCTTAATAGACTTCTATGAAATATGTCAATTTCTTGTTCCTGTTTTGAAGTTAATGTCCATAGCTCACTATTATATAAGTAAACTGGTGTAATATAAGCCTTGAATATATTTATTCTTGTTTTCATTGTTATTTTGCTATTTGTTAGTTTCATCTTGTATTTATTAAAAATAGCCATACACAATTGCTTTCTATGGATCATGTCTCTTTCAGTATCCAAGTAAGAACCTAAATTTAGCAATAAAATAATAAATTTAGCAATAGAACAAACATCATAATAGGGGGAGATTTCAATGCAAAAACCGGCTCTGGATTTAAAACATACCCAGAAAATATGGGAAAATTTGGTAAGGGGATAATAAATAGTAATGGAGAAAAACTACTATAAATCTGTAACAAATATTATCTAGTACTATCAAACACTCTATTTCAACACAAAATGGCCCGCAGAGCTACATGGACTAGTCAATCAAAATCAGTAAACACTAGATCAAAAACAAATCAAATTGACCATATCATTACACAAATAAAAAACAAACACATGATAGAAAATAGCAGATCTTACAGTGGTCATTGGACAGATACAGATCATAAACTAGTAATATGTCAAATAAAATTTGAAAAATATATAAAAGAATAAAACCAAATATAAGAAAAAATGTTTGTAAACCAAATCTGGAAAAACTAAGTGACAACGATATCAAAGAAAAATTCCAAGTTAACATACAACATGATTATGTTAAACTTGTAGAAGAAAATGAAGAAATAAGCTGGAAGAATCTTTCAGAAATACTAAAAAATAGTAGTATAAAATATCTCAAATCAGAAGAAAAGCATGCAGAAAAAAAATACAAAGTAAACCCTTTAATTAGTAAACTCTCTGCAAAGCAAAAAGACATAAGAAATATAATAGAATCCACAACAAATGAGAACTTTAAAAATAAAATGAAGAAAGAAAGAAATGCCGTAATGAAATGTCTACATAAAGAAATAAAAATTGAAAATAGTCAAAAAGAAGAAAGAGAAATAGAAGAACTCGCAAACACCAAAAACAACTCTATCAAAATGTTCAAAGTCTTGAGAAAGATAAATAGACAAAAAGCAAACGAAAAACTATTTTTAAGAGAAAACAGTAACATAATACAAAATGAAAATGTAATAAATACAAAAATAACTGAACACTTCAAAGATATATTTTACAACCAAAATACAGAAATATTAACTGAAATTAAACCTGAAAAAATGAAGACACCTTTCTCTACAGATGAAATAAAAAATGCTGTTAGGAAATTCAAAACGAATAAAAGCCCAGGATCTGATGAAATCACAGCAGAAGAACAAAAAAACTGTCCTGAAAAAATTTACAATGAAATTGCACAAATATTCAATAAAATGGCTGAAACAGGAAAATATCCAGAAGAGATTAAACTAGGAATATTAATACCCTTACAAAAACCACGAAAAGTAAAAGGCACATGCATCAACTTAAGACCCATAATTTTATTAAATCTTATCAGAAAGATACTGTCAATTGTAATGATAAATAGAGTATACAATAAAATTGACAAAATAATACCAGTCACTCAAGCCGCCTACAGACCACGCAGAAGTACCACGGAACACGTCCTAACATTAAAACTTCTTATCGAAAAAGCAATAACAAACAAAAACTCAGAAATAGAAATCATGCTTCTAGACATGAGTAAGGCGTTTGATACTGTCAATAGAAATAAATTATTAGAGGATTTAAGTAAAATAATTGATCAGGACGAACTGCATATAATAAAACTTATCATTGATGATGTAATTTTAAGAGTTAAAAATGGAGACGTAACTGGAAATGAGTTGGAAACTAATATTGGAATACCCAAGGAGATTGCTTAAGCCCGGTACTTTTCACATTTTACCTTGCAAATAGCTTAAACAAACATCAGAACCAAATTCAAATAGCAAACCAAATTGAAGAGCACTCATACTCCAAAGAAAATATACCATATGAAGAATTAATTCCTAATCATATTATAGAACATAACTATAGCATAAAGCGAGAAATGGGTACAAATATTGATCAGCAGTTTGCAGATGATATTGCATACGTAAGCACATGCAAAAATATAACAGACAAAATTCAAAAGGAAGTCAATGACAAACTGAATAAGAGAGATTTAAAACTAAACACAGATAAAACAGAAAAATATACCATTGGAAACAAAAATGATCAGGATTGGAAGAAATGCAAATATTTAGAAACCTTAGCGTAACACATGTAAACAATACTCAATATCGCTCACAATGCTAACAACAACAAAAAACACTCAACTAGAATTTAATTCGTTTGCGAAAAGCAACAATAAAAACATCAGTGTCGAAAATAAAAGGTTGGTAAAAAAAACTAAACACGCATTATAGTGAAATGATCAACTATGTTGATATCTATCACTTTTTAATGCCACACGTTTAAACCGTTAGGTATTTTATTCCATTTTCCGTGTAACCAGTCCAGTGAATGTCCGAGATTTTACTCTCAGATCAGCGCGGCTGGGAATCGAACCCACGAGAGTTCAATTCACCTCAGGATCTGTCATTTAAAATTTCATGACGTTACCCCTACGCTATTAAGACATTCTACTAATAATAACAACAATAATAACGATATTAATTATAAGTAAAGGTAGGCCAGATAGACTTACTAACTACACTATTATCTACATTTCTGTATGTAGAATTGTTATTATAATTTTTTCTAATAAATAATTAAAGGAATAATATTTCTCAGTTTTTTAAAATCTTATTTCTAAATTATTCTAACCTTAAACAATCAATTACCGCGAACAGCAGCTTCGAACAGTCGTTTGCGAATGGATTCACTGTGATTAAGAAAATGCACAACAAAACTATCAGGCATAAAGGCAAATTTATTGTTTCAATGTGTTCAGCTCTACCGCTTAAAACAGATGATGTCAGCTAAGTCGAGGTAACTCGGGTTCTGTATTTGACTAATAATCTAGGAACAATATTAAGTAATTTGCAGAGGATACGCTAAATTTTCTTATATAAGCCTACTTTGTCATTGCCAGTGTTCTAAAAATTAGTAAATCACATTCATACATACAGCCAATTCTTACTAATCTTCTGGTAAACCTGTTTGAAAATAAGAGTTAGGTTAATAAATGACTTCTAACTGCATAAAATAGGATTTCGGCCTTTATTTAATCAACTGATAGGTACTCCGAAGCAAAAACGGGCTAAATTAACCCATCAATGCTATGTTAACTGGTGATCGTTTATGTTGAATTGCTTACTATTATGTGCAACGTTAGCACTGATTTTTATTTTTATTATGGTGCTTTTGTTTTTCTCCTGTCTGATGATGACGAATAAAGAAGCCTGATAGAGTACATTTATAATATTTGTCTAAGAATTCATCAACCCTAACAAGTTAATTATGATTTATTATGGTTCATAAATTTCTTGAGCACATTTCACAGAGTTACCATGTATTATTAGCCTTAATATATTAAAATTGAAATATGAAAAGTTTCTTTCAAACAGCAAAGTCAATCACTTTGTTTAATTAGATAGCTAGTCAGTCACCTGCAGTACATTTCCCTTTAAAATATATAAGTGAATAGCAGAAATAATGCCGGTTTTAATGTCCGTTTACTCAATTGAGAATGATACCATAAAGCCTCTGTATCGCTGATCACTACAAATCGGTTAAACCAAAGCTATCTGTAAAAACTTCTGTTTAGATAATAACAGAAGGAGATAATAAACAGTGATTGTAGTAATGCAGAACTATTTTGGTGATAAAAATATAGTTAGGTTAGACAGCTAGAATATATTACAAAAAAACTGTTCAGAATAATGCAGAAAATAGAATTCGAAGGATGTACTTATACAAAACAAACTGGCATATCATTTTATCACTAAACTGGAAGCTTTTCTAATTAGCCATTTACGATTGATTTCTCAGCTGTGCAATATTAATTTATTCCGACCCAATTAAACAAATGCAATAGGAAAGCTAAAACCAGCTAGTTAATATGAGATTTAGTTTCCAATGATAGAGTCAGTCGAAGGAAATTGCAGAACTATTTCGGTCTTTTAGAACTGCTTCCTCCAGTCTTTGCTTTCTTATTCGCTGGCCCTTTAGTTTCAGGTTCCTGCAAAAGCATACTTTGATTTAAACTAAATGTTAGTAATTAAACTAAAAAGTTTGAATTAGTTTCATTTTATTTAGAGCATTGGTAGACTGCGCAAAAGTGAATTTGGTGTGTATAGATGAATTTTTAAATTCTTTTATTTAACCTTTAAATTCTTTTCCTTTCTGGCTATTTTTCTTAACCATTAGAGCACAAATGGCTATTTCTAGACTAAGAACAAGCAAAACAAAATTAAACAAAGTCAGCGAAAGTCCTCCTGGATGGTATATTAACTCCGCAAAAATATCAAGTTAAAACATTGTTGAAAAGATAAAATTGATCTTATTTAAAGCAAAATTTCAATTATTTTAGTACAGTAAATATATCATCGATATTAAGTGTCATATGGAAAATGCTTTAAAATAACATTTCTTATATTATTTACAATAATTCAGAAATAAGAAAGTAAAATACTCATTTTTATAAAAAAATTAAATTCTTTGACAGCAGCTCTAAAAGTATAAAAGCCATAAATTCTCACAGTACTATAGTACATTGAAACAAGTCACAAACCTTTCTCTTCGTAGCAGTAGAAGAAGTTGAGACGACCTTGAAGAATGTATCGAGACGACCTTGAGTGGAAGTAGCACGAGCTTTATCCAACTTCTTCACTCCGTTCCTGATCCTCTCCTCGCTGAAATAGTTCCATACAACAATTAACAATTATTAATGAATGTCTTGATAGCGTAGGGGTAACGTCATAAAGCTTTAAATGACAGATCCTGAGGTGAATTGAACCCTCGTGGGTTCGAATCCCAGCCGCGCTGATCTGAGAGTAAAATCTCGGACATTCATGGACTGGTTACACGGTAAATGGTCTAAATTGCCTAACGGTTTAAACATGTGGTATTAAAAGTGACAGATATCAACATATTTGATCATTTCACTATAATGCGTGTTTATTTTTTAACAAGTTGCAATAGATTAGTTAATTTAATGTGACAGATTTTGCTATCTGTAGCTAAAATGGCTACTCTTTTGGTGCAACGTCCTCGATAAAAGCTGCATGAATTTTTAAGTTTCATAATATTATGAGAAAAGCATGAAAAACCATTATAATAAAAAAGTTAAATGTAATTTACATATTGAATTAAATACATTTAAAAAAGATGATTCAAAGATGATCTCATCAAGAACTATCCAGTGTTTGTCCTGACACTGAGCATTAACTGTGAAAGCAAAAGGGAAACCACCTCAGAAGCCACATGTTTCCAAGCTATGGGCTACATAAGGTATGGATAGCTTAGCTTTTTGTGAGGGGATTAACTTGTTGATCTAAGAAGTGTGCTTTATAGAGCCTGAAAGAGGATATTGAGCCTGAATATGTACACCTTGAACCTGTCACTTCTGAATACTAGAGAGAAAGAGATAAAGAACTATACACAAGAATTCTAGAAGATACATAAATATTTGATAACATACTTGAATCCTTTTTCCCCACACATAAACTTCACGAGTTCTTCCTCATCCGGTTCAGTCCACTTCAGCTGTAAACACAGGAAAAAATTAATAGCAATAATTTCTTTATTTTCCGATATGAATCAATTTGTTACAGTTTCAGAAAAACTAGCAATAAATGAATTACCTTGGGAACTATCCTACTCTACTCCAATAGTTACATTCATAGTTGAATATTTTATATTCTAATAAAAAACACAAATATATCAAACACCTTTAAAATTTCAGCATCAAATCTAATAATAAGAACATAGTAGCTAATAAGCCATCAGTATATTAATTCTTATAATAAATTTCCAGGGAGGCTGCTCATTAGGATTAATATTTTTTAATTTATATGTTATGATGTTTATAAAAGAAAAATGAAAGGGGGTGGACATGTTATGCGCGTGGAAGATAACAGAAACTCTCAAAAGATATTTAACTACAAAGCAGACGGCAAAAGAACAGTGGAAAGATCTAAAAGAATATGGAAGGACTGCCTCGAAGATGACTTGAAGGCTGCTGGAGTTAGCATTTTTGGAAGAACAGAAGGAAGAAAAAGAATGAACATCGAGGAAATGGCAAAGAATAGAGTTTTGTGGAGGAACACCATAGCGAAATCTTTGGCTGGAACCAGCCACAGGATGATCACATAACATGTTTGTGAATTTATCAATAGCAAAATGGAAAAATATGAGTTTTTTATATGAAAAAATAAAAGGATAAAATTTGAAAATTATTAATATTCAAAAAAGCTTTACAATTCATTATTAAGTACCCACATCAAGTTTTTCAGGGTCAGTTACTTCGGGTTCTTTAAAGAGGCGTCGCGCTTGCTCATACGGCCAACTCTCTGGAAGTGGATATTTCTGTAAAATAAGCAATCAATCAGTCAATTATGACTCTTAAATTATGATATTTTAATTATTAGTCGAAAGGGAATTTTAATAAAACAGCATTACTTTTAACAAAATTTTCAAAACATAAACTTATGATTGTAATCCTATATATTTAAGAGAACAATCAATCTTTTCGTTGCAGAGGAATAACAAGTACAATTAAATGCTTTTAATTAGATATTAAATAGCTCAATGATCTATATGCAGCAAATTGTCCACAAAAATAAAGCACGCCACTATAACACAACAAATATAGTAAGAGAAAATATGACTCGTGACACATTTGATTGAAACATTATAATCAAAGAGAAAAAGATGATATATTACTATTAACATAATTTAAAGATTATAACTTCATTGTGCCATTTAAACATTTAGATTACAAATGGATTAAGTGCAAACCTTTGTATCGATATGTGAGATTATATCTTCGATGTTACGATGCTGCTTGATCAGCTCCATGGCTCGTTTAGGTCCAATGCCTCGAATAGAGTCACAGTAGTCACAACCCAACAGGATGCACAGGTCAATGAACTGCACAACAGACAATAAAGCATTAAACTAAATATCTCTCTCTTAGTGCACTGCCTACTGGCAGATCCATGGTATATAACGCCTACCTGCCTACTGGCAGGTCCATGGTATATACACTAAATATACGTTAACATAATTAATTGATATTCAATAGTACAGTAATTGAAAACTAATCATAAGCTTCTCTGAGTGAGTTGATAGTATTTTAAGTGCAAAGTGATGCTAAGTTTAAGAAAGCTAAGGTCTGCCAAGTCATATACATCTTTGCAACACAGCAAAATGCTAGAATGTTAATGTACGAACTAAAATTCATTTATGTGACATACTAATGGTCAGATGGTTACATAAACAAGATAAAATAATTACAAAAAGGCAAATTTGATGAAAAAATTGATAAGTTAGTTGTGATAAGCTAAACTGATTGATTTTAGTTGATATATCACACAGGCAAATATTTGTCAGAAATTGCAAAACGAAATGGTAATTAATTGGCCAAGCATGACAAATTAGCTTAATATATTTGAAACCCAAAGTCATAAAAAAAGCACTTGATCAATTCAAGCATAAATGGCCTTCTTTTAATTAGTTTTCTTAAAGATGTAAATTCACAATCAGAGCTCACATTTTGGTTTTGTTTTATTAGCGAAATTTAATAGACTTTAAACAACAAAGAAACCTCATCTTGAGAAAGTTCAAAGTCCTTCAGCATTTTGTCCAAATGAAATTCTTTTATAGGCATCTTCCTATAAAAATATATAAATAAAATTAATAGAATTTCAAAAGAATATTGAAGCATAAACATTATGAGATATAAGTAATAAATGTATATCAATCATAAATGCACAATAGCACAACTCAGACTCTTAAGCATGATCATACTTAAATTAGACACTAAAACCAAAATATATAAATATATACTTCTGCCAGATTCACACTCTTTCCATAATCCATTTTATGAAAGTTATCAGAGCTTTTCTTAATTTTTTCTCAATTCAAGTGCTGAGGTAGTCCAGTTTTAACATCAAGTTTCATTCCTCTCAGCATAAAATTCAATAATAACTGCATCAATTTTGGTCTAAATCTCGTATCGTTAGAATTGAATATACACTGATGTAAATAAATCATAAGCTACCTCTACGATTACACAGGGTGGCAAGCAGGTTCAAAATAAACGACATTAGATACTTATTTCAAACAGTTACCAAGAGCAAAGTTATCAACAGCAAAAAACAGACAACTTTCTACAATTTATGACATGGTGATATTTGAACTAATGATTTAGTACCTATTAGAATTTACTAGTAGCTATTAGAATTTATCAGTAGATACTAGTACTTTAAAAGAAGTGTTTATAATATTCATATCCTTGAAATATTTACTTGGCCAACATAATTTCTCCAGTATTGTAAAAATTCTCACAAAACTCACCTGGCCTCACTGAAAGTTAGATGCCTAAGAACTACACTGGCACCAAACGTTAGAGCATCCATGTCCTCCGTTCCAACAGCATAAACCTTACCTGCCTTAACCAATGCAGCACACTGCGCCTCAGCTTCGCACGGTGCCTGAAAGCAATTAGTAACTGAACTTGTGCAGCTAAAGCAAGCAAAATAAGGTATGAAACTACACTAACTAGGAACCTCTACCTGAGCAATCAATTATAATTATCAAGTATTAAATATCAATTATTCGTGTAAATATGATTTGTTAAAATTGTGATAATGCCAGCCTCAGCAGTTAAATAGTACCTATTTCTATTCTATAATCTTTAATTCCACACTGAAATTTACTAATTTCGTCTGTCAATAAAACAAATCCAAGTGTAAAGTCTAATCTTTAAGAAATTAAGAAGTATTTACAAACTTCAGCAAACAGTATACAACTGAAAATATATAACAACTATCTCAAAGAAACAACACAAACAACATGGCTAGTATCTGTTATCCAAATAAGCAAGTAAAAGCTATAAATTGCATAAGTTGAACTAACGTCAATGTATGGAACTCCCATGAGCCTTAGAAGTTGCTTGCATTCGTCGTTATGCTGTCTCGTTACTTTTACCAGTCTCTTCTGAAACTTCTCTACGTTTTCTGCATCACCTGTTGATGAGATAAAGAAACAAAGAACAGAATATAATAAGAAATAAAAAACAGTTTAAATCATTAATTACCATAAATGAAACAAAAACAAATTTTTTAAAACCCTGTCACCATAGTTAATTATTCAAACAACTCAATAAACTGTGAAATATACGTGTAGTTCAAATAAAATCAGGATAGGCTATATTGTACAAGAAGAGTGATCAATAAACTAAAAGTAGTATTTTAATCTTTAAACAGATCTTTTACCTCTCCACATAAATAAGGGTATCCTTCACAATACTTTAAACACAGCTTCTGGCTTCAAAAAGTTAGATTCTCTACTTCCTGAAAATAAGCCAAATCAAGAGATATCCTTGCCTACAGATCCCCTTTATTCTAATAGTAACCACTAACTATTACCACATATAGTAAACTCAAATGTTTAAACATTAGAGAGAAACATGGGTGAAGGCAGGCAGGAAGACAATGTCATAAAATTAACTAAATATATTAAACTAAGTATATTATTTAGCTTTTTGGATAAACAAGATTGTTTTCTCAGGGAATGACGCCCCTGCCCAGTAAATGTTAGCCGAAGCTGAGGAAGGCATAGGAGGCCCACCTCGACATAAGCAAAACTCCCTCAAGAACAAAGGTATATCAAAAGGAATGTAATAGATGATTTAAAGATCCACTCGCATGTGGACATTGAGAGGAAAATGGAAGCGAGAGAAGAGTGGAGGCGTTATATGCCAAGGACCTGCCAGTAGGCAGTGCACTAAGACAGAAATTTAGCTTTTTTAACTAGTAAGATTTCTAAAATAACTGCTAATTAACTTAACTACCTGAGCATGAAAATTTAGCAATGTAGAGTATAGTAGCAACTCACAAACTCATAAATTAATACTTTAAAGACTAGCCTTCATCTTCAGCTTTCTCTAGAGACTTCTGGGCTTCATCACGCTTCTCCTGACGCTTTGCTAACTGTGAATCAACAAAATTTCACTAAAGTTAAAGTAAAATTGCGACACATTCAATGAATGACTCGTCTATCTCTATAGCAGAATAAGCATAAATAATGTTAATGATCAATTCATCAAAAATACTTGAATAAAGAAAACATTTAAATATCAATTACTACAAATGTCACTACCAAATATAAAATCATCATATGACAGAGGGAAATGCCATTAAACTTATTTTAAATTAAATGCTACTTTCACAAGCGTAATACAAGGAAGTTTAACTCATTAGAACAATATACATGTGTACATTATATAGATTAAAATCCAGTTATTAGTAAAAATATACATAAAGACAACTATAACAATGATGTCATACTGTTTTATGTAATTTACTAACAAATGATTCCTACATAATTTCACTTCTGCTCTTACAATTTTTTTATTATTTTCATTTGTCCAGTAACATATTATAGTAAAAAAACAACTTTTAAATTTATAGAAAATTACATACTTTGCATGTATGCATATACATGTGTGTGCATGTTATATGTGCACATTGCATCTATTCCTTGAGTTGATTGATATTGATATTATTTGCTTTTTTCATTTTTAGTTCCCATATTAGTTTTTTTAGTTTGCATTTTTTATGTATGCGTGATGGGTGGTCAACTAGATAGGTTTTTATAACCTCTTTGACGGCTTACTGTGTGTTATTGCATATTTGAGTGTTTTTTGTAATAAACATAGTTCTCAGAAAAAAATTGAAATTTTTGTTACCGCAGAGAAACCACTTACCTCCCCAGACTTCATGTCAGGAGGTTTTCCATCAAAAACATAGACGGGTTTTATTCCATTCTCCATCATACGAATTGTTCTATAGAACATACCCATTAGATGACTGAAAAATAAACAAAAATATTATTAGAAATTTTTTTAATTCTCATTTTCTAAAATAAGCAATGACTAAAAACAGAAAGGAAGCATCTGGCCAAAGATTAACTAATATTACAAGCAACATACATTATCATGGACCTGCCACTTGGCAGAACACGAGAGAGTGAGAGAAAGTGAGAGAGGCCCTGAACAATTGATTTTCAAATGCATTATAAAAATGCCACACAATAATTTATATATTAATTACTATTTCCAAAAACAACACTTAGCAAATTGCCAAAGAAGCAAATAATTTCTTTAAACCACATTTTGTCAAGATGTTCAAAGCTTTAATGCAAAATAATGATGGTTGAGTTCAATTGTACTTTTGCTTCTCAAAGGCAATACCATGGCAAACAAGTACGTATTTTAAGTACCAATTACTAATTTCTAAATTTCATCCATTACTAAGCAGTTTAGGCAAGCAATCAGCATGACAAATTGCTTAGCTATATAGCAAGTAAATGTGAAAAACCTTGTAGCTTCTCCATCAGCATTAGTCAGTGTATTGCCGTCCTGGCGAACAGCAATCAAGAACTGGTAAATACTCATCGAGGCATCTATGGCCACCTTACGTCCTGAAATGTTTAACAAATGTATTAAATTACATATATTGTAGTCATAGAAACAAGCATTATATTGCATCTGTAGTGATAAATATCATAGCTTTAACATTTTAGATTTAACTAACAAATTAAAACTTAACATTTACAACTACAACATTTACAATTGAATTAAAACTTGTTAGCATTTACAGACTTTCTAATATATCTCACTGCTAGGTCCTAAAAGCCTTCTTTAAGTAAGGAAATATCTAATTGAGGATAGAAGGAGTACTAATATTGCGTCCATGACTTACTTGCGGCACTGTAATTGTTCTACAAAAATAATTTAATAAAGATTTGTTGTAGAGCAAGGTACAAGAATATAGCCATGCAAGGTGCACTGCAGTCTGCCATAAGTATCGAGCAATAATAAATAATACACAAGTATGATACGCAGTGACGCAAAGTAAAATATTCACCGATGCTTGAAAAATTACAACTATTCTAAAGAAATCCTGGATTGAAAATTGTAAGTATTAGGCTAACCGTAACACGGAATCAAGCATCTTGGTGTGCCTATAAACTTTATATTTGTAATATTCTTCACTAGAGTAATTCAGCTACTTAGCATCGAAAAGGAGGAACGAACCGAAGTCATACAAGGAAGAGAGCATATGAGACATATAGAATCAAAATACTAAGCTAGTCAATGTAGGAATAAAGTAATCACAGTCTTTAAGTACGGGGAAGGTGATGTTAGGGATTTGTGAGTATAGCTATCAATATGAAGGCAGAATTACAAAGTCTTACCAAAATAATTCTTTATCTCATTCTCTTTAACTGCCGCCGATGAATAGTCACCAATGACTTTAGTTAAGCCATGAATTCCCATGATTGCGCAAGATCAATAGTATAAGAGTTATAATCCTGAATTCCGTATTAAAATTGTTATATAACATAAAGTGTTTAAAAGTAATTTGTTAGTCAAAATTTGTTTACATTGAGCGATATTTAATATCTGGCGCGAGAGCTGCTAAATAATTTTCTTCTTTCATGGGCTGATTAATTTTTCATTTCATTTATTTTCAAATGCAACTTAATTTTACACACTATTTAAAAATCATTTTCATTTTGATATGCATTCTAAGTTTCATGATGTGAATAATGAAATAATTGTACAATGTATGTTGATTAAGTAAGTAAAGTTACTTACTTAATCAACCTCTCACTCTCAGAAGGCATCTTCCCGACCTCCTTCAAACAAGCAGTTGTATCTCCTTTGCTAAAAAAGCCTTCTCTACCAAAAGATGATCTTTCCAGTTACCGTCCTATTTCCAATCTTAACTTCAGCTCTAAACTTCTTGAAAAGGTAATTTATACCCGTTTATGCACTCATCTTGATTCTTTCCCTTCTCTCTCTCATTATCAATCTGCCTATAGAAAACTCCATTCTACTGAAACCGCTCTTCTTCGTATACATAATGATCTTAGCTTGGCCATGAGTAGTAAACAGGTTTCTGTCTTGGTTCTTCTAGATCTCTCTGCTGCCTTTGATACAATTGACCATGGCATCCTAATAAATAGGCTTAAATCTTGTTTTGGCATATCTGATTCTGCCTTTTCCCTTCTCACATCATATCTCTCATGTCGCACACAATCTGTTGTTATTGGTCAAAATCGCTCTTCTGAACTACCCCTCCTACGCGGTGTTCCTCAAGATTCAGTGTTAGGTCCATTGCTCTTCTCTTTATATATCACACCTCTTAGCTACCTGCTTGCACAGTCCTCCATAAATTTTCATTTTTATGCAGACGACACACAACTATATATTTCCTTTTCTAATCATGATTCTGATCAAAAACTGGCTCATCTCTCATCCATTCTTGACAAGGTTTATTCCTGGTTTGTGCTAACCGTCTTGCTGTAATAATTCCAAAACTGAATACCTTTTAATTGGCACTCCTTTGCAAAGAAGTAAAATTACCAATAACTCTGTTAATTTTCAGAATCTTGCTCTTTCACCTTCTCGATCTGCCAAAAACCTTGGAGTCATATTTGATGAAAACCTTGACTTTAAATCCCATATCTCTTCTGTTTGTCGCGCTTCTTTCTTTCAGATTCGTCAGATTAGGCAAATACGTCCATCCCTTACTAGAAATTCAGCCACTATCCTTGCTAATTCTATAGTTCATTCAAAGCTCGACTACTGTAAATTATTATTAATGGGTTGCCTTCTCTCAATCGTTTGCAGCACGTCCAAAATTCTCTTGCAACGTGTTGGTTGCAAGTCCACGACTTTCAATTTCGCTCCCTTTCTCCACTTAGCAGTCTTCACTGGCTCCCTGTTAATCAACGCATAAAGTATAAAATAGCTCTATTAACTTTCAAAACTCTGCGATTTGGCAAGCCTTCTTACTTATCTGAAATTCATCTTCCCTATTGCCCCTCACGTACACTTCGCTCCACCGATGCCAATCTTCTCTCAGTTCCAAATATTTCTCACGTCATTGGGCAGACGTTCATTTTCTTACGCAGCACCCACAATCTGGAACTCTTTACCTGCTAATCTTCGCTCTTGTTTTTCTCTTTCAACATTCTCTAGCAAGCTTAAAACTTACCTTTTCCCACCATAGACATAATCAGTCTACCCTGACCATTTTTTTGATCACCGGACTGGCTTTCGTTTAGGACCTTGCTTCTCCTCAGCACATTTCTTTTGCAGATTGGTCTGTGTGAATTGATCTGTAGTGATGTGTGCTGTTGGGGACGTCCCTGACATCATCCCTGGATGAGGAAACGGACGTTAAACCTTTATTATTATTAATGTATGTGTGCGTTCCGCTTGGGACATACCTAACATCGTCATCGGGTGAGGAAACGGACACTAAATCGTCATTGTACTATCAATCCCTCCTCGTAGCAAAGGTATTAATTCAGTTTTAATGAGACTTGACTTATTGAAATCTGAGTCTTAATTAATTGCCAACATACTGATTGTTGAGACATAGGCCTATATAAGAACGTGCCGGTATAGTTTAGCATTACATTTACTAACTTTCGCCAGGCTCCAAGCATCGGTGTTAGAATTCCTTGGGAATGGGGTTCGAAACCTCCCCACTTTCTCTGTGACTCCCTTGATAACCTCATTAAAAAAATTTAATCCAGTCTAGCTTAATTTAATCATGGCTCCCTATGTAGCCTACATGTAGGCTACATGTAGGCTACATAGGGAGCCATGCACGCAGTCGTCGACCCCTTTCAAGATCAGTAAACCTTAATATGGTTAGAAAGTTTAAACATGACAATAATAAGCTAAAAAATTAAACGTAAATTGTTTACGTATTTTCTGCTAGGTTTTAAAGATGACAAGGTTCTGCGGACATGTAGGCCTAGAGCTTACATTATTTGCACTATAATTTATGCTTGATGCAATAGAATAGAGCAGGCCTATAATTATTGTGGAAAAGTAAAGTAAACACGCATTATAGTGAAATGATCAACTATGTTGATATCTAGCACTTTTTAATACCACATGTTTAATCCGTTAGGCGATTTTTTCCATTTTCCGTATAAACAGTTCAGTGAATGTCCGAGATTTTACTCTCAGATCAGCGCGTCTGGGATTCGAACCCAGGAGGGTTCAATTCACCTCAGGATCTGTCATTTTAAACTTCATGACGTTATCCATTGCGCTATTGAGACATTCAACAATTATCAATTGTGATAGGATCTCGTTGTCATTCGTTGTTTATTTGGTTTTTAATGCTTATATGTTATGTTACATGTAGCGAGAGTCGACTTTCGCTCTGTTTACGCTTGTTGTATTGAGGTCAAACCAGTACAATTTCATACGCTTCCGTGAACCAGTAGGCCTATAAATTAAACATAGCACCAGTCTAGGGATTTTCCTAGAGTTTGACGTTATATTAAATTTTTGGAAACGTCAGCTAAACACAATAGGAGGTTATGAACGGTTTTATCTAGATTTGGGTATATTTCGATAAGGTTTGTAGAATTGTTAAGAACTAGAGATGATTGGTCGCTATAATTGAAGGTGAGATCTAGAAAATATACCACGATATCACTGTGGTATATTTTCTATAGCATACAATACTAGATCATACTATAGGTTTAATTAGAAAAGAGCACAAATTAGGTGGTGGTATAGGAAAATACCAAGAATGGCAACACAGTTTAAATATAACGTAATTTAGGCCACACCTTCACCCAATAGAATAGGGTACTACAAATCGAGGTTTTAATAAGATGTTACGTGATTGGCCTTGTAGTTATCTCATGTTAATATTTAGTATAAAAAGCCGTGTTTCTCCATGTTAAATCGCCTGGGTTAGACCTACTTCGTGGTAACCGTGTTCCAGACGCAGTTAATTGTGATTGGAGCCACTTATCACGAAGAAATATATTCAGACGCAGTTGATTGTGATTGAATATTATTACTGATTACTTTAAAGTACGACTCGTCGTGTGGAGAAGTAGAGTAGCTGCTTTAAAACTTTAAAGGAAAATTCGTTGCGTAGAGAAGTAGAGTAGTTGTTATAAAGATTTAAAACACAGTCGCATTGATTGTGCCGAGAAGTGGCAAAACGGGAAGGGGTCCCAATGTATAAAGACCTGTGTTTTAAAACAGGCGATGTTACTAAAGGGGAGTTGTGCTGGGGAACCCAGTGGATAGGGCGCCCCAGCGCCATTAGTAGGGGTGTCGTATTTTTGTGACGAGCGGCCAAGTACTGGGCGGTGACTTGCTAGCCGTTGCCGATCGGAAGTGAGCGCCAATCTGACCACAATGCAGACACGACAGCATTTTGCTGTGACATTTGGCAGGATGGGACATCGAAAAGCACCACTTATAGAGTGATATATATGTAGTCATATATATATATATATATAATATATATATATATATATATATATATTATATATATATATATCTATATATATATATATATATATATATATAGTTATAGCAGGCGTATAATTAAGAGCTAGCGGTACTTTCCCCAATTTAAGCATTAGGGTAGGGAGGAAGCAGTACACAATTGCCCAATAGGCGGGTTTTGGTCCCGATATTGGATGACCAAGGATTTCAAGAGTTGCAGGCGGGTTTTGTCTCGCTATTGTTCGAATTAGGACTCCAAGAGTTGCAGGCGGGTTTTGTCTCGCTATTGTTTGAATTAGGATTCCAAGAGTTGCAGGCGGGTTTTGTCTCGCTATTGAGGTGAACTACATCTCATTAAATACTAAATAGGTTTAGATAGGGAAACAAATAGGGAAGATTACTATCACTTACTTATTATTAGCTTTTACAAGTGTGGTCCCCGACCACGCTCCACACTCATTAACAGTAGGACTAGGTTAGACTTGTATTTTACGTTTGACAAATTCCAATCACCATATTCAATTTCTCAATCATTACTAGTCAACTAATCAAATAAATTCTACGCCTTTACACTTTAGAACAAATTTGGGGAGATGGCCGAACAAAACACAGATAGAAGGTCAGTGTCCCGAACCTCCTCGATGTCGAACGCGGGATTTACCCCCGATTCAGGCCGTGACGACCTGGCACGAGCCCTGAATGCCCACGAACCCACCAATAGGGCAGAGGCCATGGCCCTAGCACAGGCGGGAGACAAAAACATCCCCACCTTCAGTCGTGAAGATCTCGGCGCAGTAGTAGAAAGAGGACATTCACAATTGGCCGACTTCCTAGGCCTTTCAATAAAAAGGAACACACAATTAAGCCACTTACCCAGATATCCAAAGGGCATACTACCACAGCTCGCCGGAAGTCCCCATTAGCTCAGTGGGTGGATGGTGAGGCCCTAACCAACAAAAGCATTTAATGTTGGAGGGAGCTGAGCAATACTGGCGTCAAAGACCAAGCTGTGGCCCCAAAGATATGGGAAGTGTGCATGTACGAGCCGAGCGTTTCGCGACATTACACGTAGATATTAGGCGGGGTGTAATTGCGTGGACACTTGTAGGCTACAGGTATATGCATGTATATACTGTACATTCATAAAGATATGTTCATCATATCAATGTGACATATTATATAGACCTATACTAGCTTATCAAACTAATACCTCTCTTTCTTCTGCAAACAATAGGTCTACATAGCAGAAATGTTGTTTCGTTATCCCTACCCGTACAGGAAAACTCGGATAAAAACTATAGATCATCATCTAAACTCAAAGGTACTTAACATTCGTTTAGACACTATACTGTAGAGGGGCACCGGAAATTATGCCATCACAGAAGCCACATCTTCATTAATAATGGTCACAATAAAAATATAAGAAAGCGTATCAATAGCGTATTCTTCTATTTAACAAAGAAGATAGTACTGCAAGGGTACAAATAGCCTACTGTCCATTATAAGCCGTTATCAAGTTAATAACATTTTATGACAACGTGCAATTTTCAGTAGAAGTTCAACTTCAATTTTAAGATAGTTGGCTTACATGTATTTATTTAGTTTTTATTTGTTAAGTTCATCACCACATTTAGTATGAGACTGCAGACATCAGCACAAGTTATATAACAATACATATATGAAGTGAAGCGGCAAATATAGGCTAAAAATAACACTTAGGCCTACTTACGTACAGAAAAAAAGATTAAGAATGGTGATTGATGGGTGGTTAATTGATCTATAACATTAATAATGATTTATGAAGACAAGTTTTATGAGATTAACGGTAATGATTTATCGTTGATGATTTCATTTCGATCAGATGCCATGAGTCCAGTCGTTGCTGTGTGATAACTTGCACATCCACGGGTCATCTTAACGACAGTGTACCTAAAACGTTTAATTACTAAAACGTCTGCACCGACATTATGACAATAATGTTATTCTAACACTGTGACTATGAAACATTATGCGTGATTAAATTTAACACATTGACCTTAATGCGTTTTGTAGGCCTAATATCCAGGTTGTGATCAAGCCTTTTTTGAATATTTGGAATTACATGTACGTCTATAGTATTTCCCGTAGATCAACCGTTAAAATGCATGTGTTATAAGAGGCGCGACTAAGCAAGAATTTAGGAAGGAAACTGGAAACCACCTCGGAAGCCATATATTTCCCCAAACTATAAACCACGTAATTATGGATAAGACATTGCCCTTTGTGAAGTGATTAATGATCACATGATGATTTGATCATGCTCATTAATGATCATTTGATCTATGGAGTGCTCCTAGTGGAGAGTGAAAAAACATTGTGAGTACATTGGACCTGCCACTTGGCAGAACACTAGAGACAGACATGTTCGTCAAAACTATTAAAGCAAACCTCTTTAGACAGACGGCTCCACAGATGACAATGAGTACGCAAATTATGATCCCAATCACTCCAATAGTAACAGCCACTACAACTACACGTAGAACAAATAAAGAACGTAGGCCCAATCAATTACAGACCTTAGTTATATGCAGCAGTATTTTTGTACCACTAGCAGTAGGCTACGGTACTGTTGTAGAGATTATGTATAAAGTTTTAATTTAAATATATAGTTTATAAAATTTAAATTTAAAATCTATTAACTAGAGATGGGAATCGAACCTTACCCGAACCGAACCGAACCCTAAAATCTGGAATTTTGACCGAACCGAACTCGAACCCAGACTCTGACCGAACACGGACCGAACCGAACCGAACGCGAACCCAGACTCTGGCCGAACCCTAACCGATCCCGAACCCAGACTTCGTCCAAACCGAACTGAACCAAACTCTTGAAGTTCCTTTCTTCTACGCCAGCTTGACATTACTATAAGATAGTAAGAACATACAAATATATATATTAGTTTTTGCATTTGCATGTCTTACAGTATCTAATAGCATATATTCAGGTAAGGCTGGTTCCGACACAAATTTTAGAATGGTAGCGGTACAAAGGAATGGTAGCGGGAAGCGAGACGGGCTTACAGAAGATAATGGATAGTCTGAATGATACGGTATTGAAATATGGAATGAAGATTAAACTCAAAGCGACAAAAGTGATGAGAGTATCCCATATAAATTTGAAAATGCTTGACTCAATCTCGATGGATTTGTTCTTGTTAAATTAAAATTATGAATTTTTTAAAATTTTAGTGTGCTACCTTAATATTTTTGCAGCCAGATTTACAAATAATTATATATGACATTCTATATGAGTTTAGATTATCTGGAGTAAACAATTTTGCACCATAGCAATGCAATAATTTCATAACTATTTTCGTAACTTCATAATTGATCTGAGAGTTTCAAATTTGAAACCCTAAGGTAAATTATGAAGCTTATTACTGGTCAGTTGATAGCAAACAGTGTATATTATGATCATGTTTCTATGGAAGTACACGTGTTTACCAAATCATTTTTATTTGACATTTTTATGTTACTAAATTGCACTATGTCTCTGAAATATTGGATCAAATTTTAGCCAAGACATTTCCACTTAATTATAAAAGTATCTAATACATAGACCTATAGTGACAACAAAATTAAAAAATTGATGAAACATTCTATTTGCTTGTTATAATCAAGGAGAATATTTCAGATACAATAATAAAGCTAAATATCTATATTATGAACATTTGTTGGTCAACTTACTGGGAATGGGAAATATACAGGAATAAATACCACTTCTCTCCTTTATTCATTGTCATATTTTTACCCAGGTGAAAAATATGGCAGCTGTTGTGACTTAATGAATTTTTAAGCATATTTATCAAACCATTTTAAACATGTTTGTCATAACCATGATTATAAGTAAAGTTAAACAATTGCAACATTATCCAAACCAAACCATTTCGAACTCGAATCGAACTCTTGCGAGTTGGAAGCAAGCCGCTTTGTTTGAACCGAACCCGAACCGAACTTTCATTTTCAACGAACCGAATCGAACTCTCAAATTGTTAACTGCTAACCGAACCCGAACCGAACTTTCATTTTCAACGAACCGAACCGAACCCGAACTCTGGAAATTCATAAAATTCCCATCTCTACTATTAACTCGACCTCTTTCTGTCATAATATGTTATTGACATTTTGCTTTCTTCCAAGACAAAAGGCAATTTAACCTGTTTAAAATTTCCAAATCGTTTCATTATTACTTTATTTATAGTAAAAAAACATATTTTGAAGCCAACTGTTAAATTAATTAAACAATTATGAAACAACACCTAGGTAAAAGCAATAAATAATTATACTAAGATTTCAATTCACAAACCTTCGTTATTAACTGTTGTTACCTTTACGACATCTATTCCAGGTAGCCCTCTTTCATCTAGAAATTTAATTAGCATAAACATTTTCAGACTATCGATACAAAGAAGTTACGAAAACAAGATGATAATTCGGGAGAGAACATCTTTAGATAATAGTTTAATTATTACTTTCACTTATAGTAGAAAAATTCGAATATATTGATATCCCATTCATACCTCCATTTCACTAGTTGGCCTACCCTTCCTCGGACTGAACTTTCAGATTTTTGCTCGCACCGTTTTTGAACTCCACACTCTGCTCATCGGCTTGAATTTTATATCATAGTGCTCAATGTTGTCATCAGAGGCGGATCCAGGAATTTTTTAAGGGGAGGGGCCCGAAATTTTTTTTTGAGAGTGTTCACAATTTTTGGTTACGCCCCGCCTTCTTCTGGACATGTGACGTAACCAGAAAAAATGCTGTGGGGGGAGGCTCAAAAGCGGGGGGGGCCATCGATACCAGCCAAGGGTATTTGCACTATTAAAGGTTAAAGCGAAAATTGAGAGCTAGTGAAAAACAACATTTTTTGGGCCCCCTTCCATTATATGAGCCCCTAGTATGGCCCATATTTGAAACAATTTCACGTAATCGGACTGTTCGAGTTCACTCTCGTACCCCCCACCCCACTAATGCCCTTAAAGCATATTTACATCTTAAAATTGCCTAGAAACAATGAGAATATAGTTTAAATCTTTTTAACGTCGGGCCTAGGGGGGGGAGGTCCAGGCCCCCTTGGCCCCCTGGATCCGCCACTAGTGGTCATTGACGACAGTAGCACTCTAATTCTGTTGTTGTTGTTGTTGATAGGCAGGTTTCGTATTAAAATAGGCATCTACAAATAAACCTCTGTGATAGGATGAACTTCTCCTGGACTTCTGCAAGATGTGATCTTTAATTTGGTCACTAGTAGATGTACCATTTACAACTTTGCTTTATTAGTGCAGAACTATTATCATCATTTAGATCCGTATAGCACAGAACGTAGCCTAATGGTCTCATGGGCACATAACTACAACTGTATATCCATTACGCTTAGTGAAAAATGTTAAACTTTTCATATTGTGTAGATTCTGTTGCAAACGGATTGTGGATTGAATCTGCGGCCTTAAGACTGACATGTAAACACTTCATACAATATCCACTGACCTATTAAGTGGGATAAATTTACTTAACTCTAGCTACTGAGTTACTACAATTACTACTACTGCTACTGCTACTGCTACTGCTACTACTACTACTACTACTACTACTACTACAATTACTATAATAATTATAATAATTATTATAATAATTGTTGATTTATTACCTCTAGTACAGTTTCCAATGACACCACTCCATTGATTGTTGTGACACTGTAGTCTCCAGATATGAGGAGACGAGTAACAGCCAATTACAGCCTCGTTCTCATTTCTTCTCAACCACATGTCTTCTGGCGGAGCTATGTTAGAGCATCCTACGGCTGCAGCGTAAATAAGATCGATTCAATTGACGTCCCTGACATTGCCTTATGGCGAGGAACCGGACGTTAAATTCTTATTGATTGACTCATTGATTGATTCTCGGTGAGCGATTGGAATATTTTAAAAAGTTATTCAATATTCATCGACTCGACCTTGTCATTGATATAGTTTCAGTATAATAATGGAATGATTTAGTTTCCAATTAGGCCTATATATACTCTTATTTAATTCTTCAAGCTATTTCTAGTAGTCCAGTAGATCGATTTTTGTCTTGACATTGTGTTTAAAAGTTACATATCAATAAAACCATGGATTTATTTAGACATGTAAGTTCTTAATTAAATGAATGATGCTAGTAGGCCGATGTGACCTGTAAAAGCCGCTTTTGAAAGTCATACAGCCATAGATAGGCAGAGAAGCTTGCTTAATTCCTATTGTACTAAGTGAAAATTGAATCACAATTATTCAGATGTTATGACTTAGACAGGAAACTGAAACCTTGAAAGCGAAGTAGAATTCTCAGATTTCTTCCTCCGAAACTCGATTTAGAATCACTGAATTGACTTAAAACGACCTGCAGGTAATTTTTAGCTGATCTAACAATTAACTCCTCTCTCTTGTTCACAAGTCCACATACAGAAATATTCTTTTGAGCCTCTCTATCGATGATATACCCATACTGCAGACATTCTTCATCACGCTGGTTCACTGCTCCTCCAAAATCGAGCAGACTGACTGTAATTTGTTGACCGGCTGGAGCCTCTAACTTCCACGGTTGATGTCTGCTACCACAGCTGAGTTCAGATGAGTGAGAGGTCATCAAGTGCTGAGCTGATGACGTCACTGATACCGTGCACGTGCGGTCTGGTTCTACGACTGAAATATTACCAGTGCATTCTTAAATATTAGTTTTATAATGGGTTAAGGGTAATGTAAATTTTTCCTCTCTTCAACTCTAACTGTTCCTATGATAAGTGCAAAATCTCGAGCCCGTTACGAACCGTCGGCTTTAAATTGTCATTGTGATTTATTACAATTTACAGAGTTATGTAAAAATACTAAGCTGAAATCGTTTTTTCTGTTTCATTTGGTGAATCAATGAAAAAGTGAAATTTTTTTGTTCTGCCACTCGGCAGATTACGATATCATGCCTTTATCTTCTGATGACATCATGTAAGTCCGATAAAAGTAATGTTTATGAATATCAAACCTGAAGCGCATTCATAGCCGGCTTGGAGATAGTTTTTCATCGTTCCCAAGCAGGGCTTTTGCTCCAGCAGATCTGGGTCATAGAACAGCTTTACCTCGCACTGATCTTTTAATGAACATTTTTCATCCATGATTCTCAGTACATCAGAAGAGCAACCGATAAACCTCCGGTCCTTTCCGAAGGCGGCTAAAACCTCTTCCGCCTCGTCCTTCAAACAGATTCCAACCTTCATCCTGCCGTACCGAGCCTCTTTCATGACGACCACCTCATTCTTGTGGCAGCGAGCGTTGAACACGCTGCAGTGTTCATTAGTCTGATCTGAAATAATTGAAGTACAAATAAACCTTAACCAAATGTATAATTTTTTTGCAGACACATACAGGTCCATATGACAAAGAAAAAAAGAAACTAACAAGAAAATGTAGTGCGCAGAAAGAAAGGAAAGCTTAGCAGCAACTGTACAAGTTATAAAAATAATAAGTCTAAGCATTTACTTAGCACCAATACCCGTCCTTCCTCATAATTCTCCTATTTGCTAGCCCTCTGCCTTATACAACTTTATATCTACATTACATTTGTCACATTGTATTCATGTCAACACGTTTAAACGTAATTTAAAATGTAACGTACCTTTATATAGAACACATATTTATGAGCAAAATACGTAGGTTTACATGTGACTTACATGTATAATTAATTAAACTTAATTTACGCTGACAAGGTTATAACTAAAAACCATTAAAATTTAATTTTTAAAAAATATACTTTGGAAAATTAAAAAACCAAACAAATAACTACTTAGGCCCTGCAATAAATCCTGAAAGCAGTGAAAGAGTGAGAGATTCATGAAATATGCAAAGTTTAACTTAGAATCAAACAGTATATTTTTCATTAGCCAAAGCATGCATTTCTAAACTTATGTCATTTTGGCAAAGGAAGGCGATTTGAAATGACACATGTTAGTAACTTGTTACTCTTTAGTATAAATGAAACCGGTTCTATTCGATTATATAGTTAAATGTGATCGTGTTGCCCTTCAAAGGCTTCAAAAGTACATGTGAAATATTTGCGGCAAAGTTTTGTATGCAGTTCGACATGAAATAATCTAAAGTTTAAATTTGTTTATAATATGGTCTACGCAATAGTTGTTTTATTCAGTACAATGCAGACCATTGACGAACCTGTTTCTGTGTTTTTCCATTCTGGACTTTGCTCTGAATGAGATACTCCGGTCAAAGCGATGAAGAAAAGTGATAAATATGGGCTCGGATGCATAGCCAATGATTGTAAATTACAGGCTAACTAGTCTACATATAAACCAAGTGATTTTGAATATAGATAGGCTAGGTTTTCCTACTGTAGAACGACACATGCAAAGTAAACACGCATTATAGTGAAATGATCAACTATGTTGATATCTATCACTTTTAATACCACTTGTTTAAACCGTTAGGCAATTTAGTCCATTTTCCGTGTAATCAGTCCAGTGAATGTCTGAGATTTTACTTTCAGATCAGCGCGGCTGGGATTCGAACCCACGAGGGTTCGAATTCATCACAGGATCTGTCATTTAAAACTTCGTGACGTTATCCAAACGCTATTAGGACATTCTAACATGCAAATAAAATAAGTGCAAGGATGATAACTATTAAGTTTGGTTTATGTACCTGTTCTCGGATTAACGTCCGGGAAATCCGGGAGAGATTTATTGATTTAAGATCGTGCGCAGTTTGCTGAGTTTCATTACATTACATTAGATGACATTTCATTACATTACATTGATGAATTAAATCCCTATTTTGATAATTTAGCTTAAAAATTACAAAATTACGTTAACATATAATAATTATTTATCCAATTTGTTAAACAAAATTTGTACAAATAATCTTAACCCTGACTACACATACGCTAAATTATACGACCAGTATGATTGCCGGTAGAAAATCTGACTATACATTCGTAATTAATTCATAACGTTATAGAATTTACAGTATACTCTATACTCCACTATAGCGTTGTATTGCACGTAATTGAATTGAATATTGTACTAACTGACTGTTGTTACTATTAGTTTCTATTCTACTATTGGTTTGAAGACTATTATATTAAGCTTTAAACATAGACTCATTTTATAGGCTAATAGCATAATGGTAGTATGTCAAACTGTAAGCTGGGATATAAATCGAGCTGGTCCTCTGTGTAATATGTAAATGTGACGATGATCCAGAAATTCTACATGTAGGCCTTACATACATGCAGAGCGGAGTAATTTATAGCAACCCCGAAGCTGTGTAATTGATATGAGACTACATTGAATGAGGGACCATCTCAACATTTAATATGCTCACCTAGTATCGAAAGTTTGCAATATCAATTTCGAGCATTACTTTTTTCCCTTACTTATCCTAATGATCATTGATTTAATTTTCCGTTTTATCCCAATGACTATTGATTTAATTTTAGACCGATAAAACTATATTTTAGACTGACTACAAATTATATAAATTCGGCAAAATCTCCTATCTATAAATCTACTATCTACATGTATATCTCCTATCTAGCCCTTCAGCAACTCTATCTGATTATTAAATAAAAAATGGATTGATATTTTGACATTTTCTGATATCATTGTCAGCTTATATCTACAAAACCACATCATATTTAATTCCGTCTTTCACTTACAGGCCTTAAGTGTAACAAGTTTATGACAGAATCAAATTAATGTGTCAAATAATCAGCTAAACAAATAAAAACTCAGAAAGAGCAAAAGGCTATCAACAGTTAAACAATGCGAAGTCAGGTTAACCCGCTACAGGTTTACCTTTATCATGGATAAAACTAGAGATATACAGTTTTAAGTCACTAACTATTCAAATAAATTTTAATCTTCATCAACAATAAACAAAATGTGTGAAACATTATAGTGCGGTGCAATGTTTGAATTTCAGTTGTTTTTCTTTAATATTAGCCAACGAAGTTTACTTTACATTAAATTCTCTTCTGCAAAAATGAGGAAACAGAAAAGTCTGATTCAATTCTATTTTCATATTATTTTCTCATGTTAGCAGTATGAACTGGAATCAGAGTCTCTGCGGACTTTCATTGGTTCTTTCGGTTGAAGACGCCCGGGCAGTTGCCAGCCAATGGACACTGGAGCGAGATTTTCGCTTCGGTCAGCGATTTTAGATATCAGCTACAGTCACAGTTGAGAGTCATTTTCCTCGTACGGTAATTAATAAAAGAGATTAGTAATTAGCTATGTTATAGACTTAGTTATAATAGGCATAAGTAAATTTTATGAGTAATTATTATATTTAATTAAATTTATATGGTTTATTAAATTAATGCAAATTATTAGCATAATTTTAAGTATTTTTAATTTACTAAATTCAATTGATAATTATTAATCGAGTGATATTTTATTCTTTTGTAGGCATTAACGGATTTTATCAACCATATTATCAATGTATGATGGATCAAGTTTAGTTTGAAATCCTTCTCTTTTACTATAAATAATCTAATAAATTACGCACGAAATTGATGTAGCATTGTGCACACAGTTTGCGCTAAGTTCAACGGTCGAAGTGCTTGGAATTAATTTAACAGTAATAATTAGCGATTAGTAGCATCGACAGTCGGTGATTATTGTGATGAACAACTATTGAACTATTGTAATAGTTACGGCAGACAGTGTTAGAGTTATATAGGTTTGCAGGTGAAGGTCGTTCACAGGTGAAGGTCGCAAAGCTCACTATTACGTATCTAGCGGAATTTCAATGAAATAATGAATTTCAGAATTCCAGTCAGGCAGTTAACTCTAAGTTAATATGTTGTGACAGATTGCGACATGTTTTATATTGTAACTAAGCTTGATTGAACAAATATTTTGCTTGATGTGATAAATCTACAATTTCAAAAGAGTAATTTTACAAAAAGGCGTTAAGTCTAATTTTAAAATGTAATCTATATACAATGTAGTTGTACATGTAGAAATTTAATTTAACATTAGAATATTGTTAGACGAGTATGCCATTTGTTTATAGATCAATAGTTTTCACTACTTTATAATATTTACTAAAAGTTTAATTATTAATATTAATTAATTATTAATTACTATATTCAATGTAGTAGCTATTGTTTTCTGAGTAGGGGGTGGGGGATTGACGCTCCCGAAAAATTAAGCTATAACCTCAATCTTATTAAGTGATAACCTAATCTTATTAAGTGATAACCTAATCTTATTAAGTGATAACCTAATCTTATTAAGTGATAACCTAATCTTATTAAGTGATAACCTAATCTTATTAAGTGATAACCTAATTTTATTAAGTGATAACCTAATCTTATTAAGTGATAACCTAATCTTATTAAGTGATAACCTTATCTTATTAAGTGATAACCTAATCTTATTAAGTGTTAACCCAATCTTATTAAGTATAACCTAATCTTATTAAGTGTTAACCTAATCTTATTAAGTATAACCTAATTTGAATTACTTGTTAATAGGTTAGAAATGAATCTAACGAGAATCGCGTAGGACTATAACAGTATCCGAAGTGAACCCATCAGTGAAGTACTGCCTAGTAAAGTAGGCCTACTGGTATGAAAAATATTGGCGCTAGACTCTAGTCTCAAATAGTATTTGTTCCAATATGATAGTGAAATGTATTAAGAAATAGGAAGAAGAGTTGGCTAGGACACAACCTAAGGGGGCAGGTCTATTAATAGAGTTCATAGAAGGTAGAATGGAAGGGACAATAGGCAGGGGCAGGCCGAGATTAGGTTTGTTAGATGATTTAAAGACCCACGCATATGTGGAAAAGAAGAGGAAAGCGGAAAACAGAGAAGAGTGGAGGCGTTACATACCATGGTCCTGTCAGTAGGCAGTGCACTAAGAGAGAGATAGCGAAATTGATGGCAGCGGGCAACGCTCATAATAAAGTATACATGCATGATACATTAAATGTTTCTATATATATTTTGCAGGTATTTATCATTTATTAATCATTAATTTTATTGATCATTATTGATAATTTACTAATCTCTTCTAGCATGATATGGTACATTGTGATAGCATTTGCCGCTTTTACAAGTGATGACGAGACGTATGGCTTTAACGTCGATGCCGCGAAGCGATTTTGCACTAGTGCTAGAAAGGCTAGGGAAGCGCCAGAATCTGGTGCAGAAGTCGAAAAACACACAGATGTCTGCCAACCTTGCACAGTATGCGCCCCTGGCATGGAGTTGCGTTCCTGTACTGGATCAACGGATACTGTTTGTAAAATATCTTCGGATTTATCTCTTGAAAAACAAAGTGATACCAATATAAATTCGTTTGGACTTGACTCGTTTCAGCAAATACCGACAACAGGTTAGCACCAACAGCTGCTATTTCATTCTTAAACTAAATTTTTATTTTATTCTTTCTATAACTATGTTCCCGTGTTGTATCCGAGCTCTAACAGAATGGAACACCCGTAAATTGGCAAAGCGGAAAATCTGCGCCTGTCGTAAGACGCGACTAAACAGAATCTGAGGTATGCACTGTGAAATCACCTAAGAAGTCTGACAAAGAGAGAGAGAGTCAGAAAGAAAGAATGATAGATAGATAGATAGATAGGCAGACAGACAGACAGACAGACAGACAGACAAACAGACAAAATGTGTAATCCTGCCACTTAACTGCACTCTTGAGAGAGATGGTTGTAATAAAGTAATACATAGCACTTACATTGTGTATCTCTTATTTGAAATGGTACGTAATTACATTTATTTTATATTGCATTAATCAAATGCTGAATTCCTCTAAGTCATTAGATTTAATAAGTATAATTATGATATATTAGACGTCATAGTTATTTGAACTAATATGAGTTAGTTTTCTCAATTTATTTTTCAAAAATATAGTCTACTGAAAGCCACAACCTGTTAATTGATAATTTCCTCCTGAAATATTAATGCTCACCCATTTCAGTATTCACAGTGCTACCACTATATAAAAGTACAGGGTCAACCTAAATACATGATCAATGGTATTGAGAGCTGTATTTATTTTAGCTCATTGATCTGAAAGGCTACGAAAATTAAGAAATCTTTTTGTGAGCTTTTAATTTAAATAAAGCTACAATTGTTTAGTTTAATGGTCACTTAGTACCTCTATGGGTACTTTCAGACATAGTCCGGCTTAGAGTCGAACGGGTGGCATCTTGCTTATCAGGCAAGTGGGCTATTCACTCGACCATCCCGCGCTATAGGCTAATTGTATCTGTATCTGTAAGTAGCTCTATTTACGAATCTTTGTTTTATTATAAGTAGCTATGCTAGAAATTTAAACCATTTTAATATCTATACTTAAGTATACTTTTACGCATATATTTTCAGCTGAGCCTCTGTTCATTTCATCAGAAATTTCCATAAGAACTGGATTTATTTCACCCGAAGTGTTCAGCATTGACACTCGTATTACACATCTGCTGTTCGTCATTGCAGCCTTTATAATTCTAACGATAACGATTGTATATCTCCTCTACAAAGGTATGACTAGTATTTAACATACTAGTACTAGTAATAGTAATATTACTACTTGACTAGTATTTAATTAGTATTTAACTAGAATTTAGCTAGAATTAAGTAGTTTTAACTAAAAGGTCTTACTAAAATTTAACTAATATTCAACTAATATTTAAGTTATTTTTAACTGGATCTATAACTAGTTTTTAACTAGTACATTGCTAGTATTTAATTAGTTTTTAACTAAAGGTATTATTAGTATTTATCGAGTATATAAATAGTATTTAACTAAGGGTTTAACTAGTATTAAACTGGTGTATTACTAGTATTTAACTAAAGGCGTTACTCATATTTAACTAGTACTTAACTAATATTTAACTAAAATATAACTAATATTTATCTAGTATTTAGCTAGTATTTAACTAAAGATGTGGTTAAAATTTTCCGTAAATCAATTTAATTTTCATTATTACGAGAAATGTAGTTTCGGGTTTTTCGACGACTCTTGCCAGTCTATGTGAAGGGTAATTCAATGGTAGGTCAATAATGCAATTGTAATGCTTATTTGTTCAAATTTAAATATCTATGTTTGGTTATCGAAATAATTATCTTCTTTTTTAAACTATAAATCATGTTATTGATCCTAAAATATTTTACCGCTTTAACATTTTGACGATAGAGAATATCAACGACATTTTATAAATAGCTTATTTGTTTCACATCTTGCATGTTTCCAGCCATGTCGAGGCTAGAGCCCGTGAAGAAACTTAAGGAATGCTGCGGGCGATGGAATGGGACAACAGGAAACGATCAGAATTTCTGCACCATCCGGAGCAACAGTACTTATATCAATCTGGCGGATATTGTCATAACGTCAACGAAAGAGGATGTGATTTCAGAAGATCATTCAGACTATCGTCGATACATTTTAAGACCAGATTCGCAGTCTACTCCGAATCTGTCGAGTCATCGTAGACCTGCTTCCAATTCTGTTGCTCAACAAGCCTGTCGTCTGAACCGCTACGATACTTATTGTTTGCCACCGCGTAGATATCCGTCCATTTCTTTACCGGATGTCCCATTGCGGAAAGGAGAGGCTTCTACTTTTCCGTTCCCAGTAGATTCCTCACTGCCATCTCAACCTGGTGTACCACTTCCATCTCGACGAGTCGGTTCTATTCAAGCCAGACCGGATGTCCACTTTTCCTCACGACCTCATATTTGTCGCCCTTTACCTCTCAATCTTCTGCCGTGTATCAACTCCCACTACTCTCAGTGTCTAGATTCTCATTCGGAACCCGTGTCTCCAGCTCAAGCTTTCGGCCTCGTCGATTTAGGTCAAGGTAGTCAGGGTGGTCAGGGTAGTCAGGGTGGTCATGGTAGTCAGGGTGATCAGGGTAGTCAGGGTAGTCATGGTGGTCAGGGTAGTCAGGGTAGTCAGGGTGGTCAGAGTGATTTAGATGAGAGCGGAGAGTATTCCGAGCCGTATGATGCTATCAATGTCAACAAAGTGATAAAACAACA